>JAQMYF010000015.1:16021965-16062287 GCA_030014195.1 Neosilurus mollespiculum
CAGCTGAAATGAGCTTCCTTCACAGGGTGGCAGGTCTCTCCCTTAGAGATAGGGTGAGAAGTTCTGTCATCCAGGAGTAATTCGGAGTAGAACCGCTGCTCCTTCGCGTTGAGAGGAGCCAGTTGAGGTGGCTCGGGCATCTGATAAGAATGCCTCCTGAACGCCTCCCTGGTGTAGTGTTTCGGGGCATGTCCAACTGGGAAGAGACCCCGGGGCCAACCCAGAACACGCTGGAGGGACTACATCTCACGGCTGGTTTGGGAACGCCTTGGCGTCCCCCTGGAAAAGCTGGAGGAAGTGGCTGGGGAGAGGGACGCCTGGACCTCACTGCTTAGGCTGTTGAAGCGGAAGAAGCGGAAGAAGATGAATGAATGAATGAATGAATGAATGACTTAGTCAAATGTGCATGTCTTTTAACTGTGGGAGGAAACCAGTGCCCTCGTAAGCATGGAAAGAACATGCAAACCCCACACTGAAATGCACGAGCCTGGGAATCAAACCCATGAACTTCTTGCTGTGAGGAGGCCGTGTAAAGCACCACGCCACTGTGCCGCCCTAAAAATAAACACTGATCCTAAAATTATCCATCTGTACATTTGCCAAACCGCTTCATCCTAGTAAGGTCACAGGAAGGCTGGAGCCTATCTCAGCCGATTCTGGGTGAAGGTGCAGGGGTGCACTCTGGGACATTCTGCCAGTCCATCACAGGGTAACACACACAACCACTCACACTCACACCGAGGGGCGATTTCTTGTCTTCATTGGATGTTGTATGCTCTTCTTCACTGAGGATAGCATTCTATTTTCTTCCCGTTTAGTTGTTTTCCCTGGTCTTCCAGGTATTTTGGTGATGCTGAGCTTGTCAGTGTATTCCAACTTTTTTTTTTCTTTAACTTCTAAAGTTTATGCTATGTCTTTGATTGGTGTTCTTATTTTTTTTCCAGCCTAATGCAGACCTCCTTTACTTGCATTGAAACGTCGTTGGAACAGATATTGAGATTTCCCATTACTAGCTGCCAAATACAAATAAGTGTCCCCTGCCTTCGTCCATAGTGAGCAGGGATGGGTCCAGCCTCCCTGAAACCCATATAAAGGACAAAATGGTTCAGAAAGTGAAATGAAAAGTATTGGGTCCTTTTGAATTTAATGGCAGTAACATGTTGGGACAATAGAAATCACTGCATGGGCTCAGGAACACCTCCAGAAATCACTGTATAGTTAGTAGGATGATATTAAAACTGTGTTATAATTAATGTGGTCCTCTGTGGAAAGTCAAGAGCATGAACTCTGAAGTAATTTACAATGGAAATGAAAGAATGTGTTAATAAACATAGCTTTAATATTTTGTGTAACCCTATAACCAAAAGCCCTTATGACACATATACAAAAATACATATATACAAAAGTGTCACTTCTACATTTTATAGTGCATTCAAATCCACTGTACAAATAAACAGTAAATCAAAAAAGTAAACAAATAAATTATATACAGTAGATTAATGATAAAAGCCTATGGAAAATGCTAAATCCTGCTTTAATTCTAATAATTTAGAAATGTACATGACACATTTAATAGTAGAATGTCAAGGCCGTATTTAGATGCTTATCACAGGAGTCTGCTCTATTTGGTCCACTTGCTTTGCTTTGCCAAATATAATAAACACGACTAGCCCAGCAATATTCACCAAAATGAGTTGGCCAAACACATTAATCCAGGAACCAGTGACCTCAATCAGGTATCCTGAGATGTAAACTGCTATGAGACCTATGGAGGGAACAGATATTAGAAAACAAACAATTAATTAATTCAGTAATGAAAAAGACAAAGTAAATATAATTATAATGAAAATAATATATTTTTAGTGTATGCTATACAATGTGATATGGGCTTTTTTTAGTCTAATATTTGCTTACTTACTTGTAAATGCAGCACAAGTGTTCATAATGCCTGTGAAAAGAAAAATAATTATTCATACCTTTTACATATAAACATGTGAAAGCAGATACAAAAGCAACTGGAAATGAGAACCTCAAAGAAAGAGTTAAAAATAGAGTGAACTACTAGAACTAACACTATTATGGTACAGAAATATTAATAAGTATGTAAATGATTTGGCAGACTGACCAAAGAGAGCTCCAGCACAGGATGGGGCTAGATCATGCACATTTAGAGACACACCACTAGATGGACACATATTCAGCAATTTAGTGTTCACTGTTTAGTGAATAGTGAACTTCACACTCACAACAGTTTGTCTTTTAAAGAGGTATGCTACAATTCATTTTTGCTACAATTCATTAATTCATTCATTTTATCTTCTCATTTAATTTTATACTTTTATTCTTGTGTATTGTTATTATGGAAGCCTATTACAAATTTTACATTGCCAAAAGTATTCGCTCATCTGCCTTCACGCGCATATGAACTTATGTGACATCCCATGTCTTGTAGCTTTCCACAAGGTTTAGGAGTGTGTTTTTGGGAATTTTTGACCATTCTTCCAGAAGTGAATTTGTGAGGTCAGACACTGATTTTGGATGAGAAGGCCTGGCTCACAGTGTCCATTCTAATTCATCCCAAAGGTGTTCTATCGGGTTGAGGTCAGGACTCTGTGTAGGCCAGTCAAGTTCTTCCACACCAAACTTGATCATCCATGTCTTTATGGACCTTGCTTTGTGCACTGGTGCGCAGTCATGTTGGAACAGGAAGGGGACATTCCCAAACTGTTCCCACAAAGTTGGGAGCATGAGATTGTCCAAAATCTCTCGGTATGCTGAAGCATTCAGAGTTCTTTTCACTGGAACTAAGGGGCCAAGCCCCACTGCTGAAAAACAACCCCACACCATAATCCCCCCTCCACCAAACTTTACACTTGGCACAATGCAGTCAGACAAGAACCAGTCTCCTGCCAACATAGTTTATATGATACTGAGGCAGAGGTGTACTGTTCTCCTGGCAACCGGCAAACCCAGACTCGTCCATCAGATTGCCAGATAGATAAGCGTGATTTGTCACTCCAGAGTACGTGTCTCCACTGCTCTAGAGTCCAGTGGCAGCCTGCGTTATACCACTGCATCTGACACTTTGCATTGCACTTGGTGATGTATGGCTTGGATGCAGCTGCTTGGCCATGGAAACCCATTCCATGAAGCTCCATGAAGCTCTCTTAAGTTTGGATGTCTGTAGCGGTTGACTCTGCTGAAAGTTGGCAACCTCTGTGCACTATGCGCCTAAACATCCGCTAACCCCGCTGTGTCATTTTACGTGGCCTACCACTTCGTGGCTGAGTTGCTGTCATTCCCAATCGCTTCCACTTTGTTATATTACCACTGACAGTTGACTGTGGAATATTTAGTAGCGAGGAAATTTCACGACTGGACTTGTTGCACAGGTGGCATCCTATCACGGTACCACGCTGGAATTCACTGAGCTCCAGAGAACGACCTGTTCTTTCACAAATGTTTGTAGAAGCAGTCTGCTTGAATAGGTGTTTGAATTTATACACCTGTGGCCATAGAGATGATTGGATCACCTGAATTGAATTATCTGGATAGGTGAGTGAATTCATCCATTTGTTCAATTTCTGAACCATTTAATCCTAATCAGGGTTGCGGGGAGGCTGGCACCCATCTCAGCCGACTCTGGGTGAAGGCAGAGTACACCCTGGACAGCAGGGGGTGAGTGAATACTTTTGGCAATATAGTTGTATCTTTAGTAATGCAAGCATATAGTGTATTTAATTAAATGTAATGTAATTAAGTGTAATAAATGACTGTTGAACCCCGTTCTTACCTGCTATTGAAGGTTGATAGGCCAAAGACTGCAGAGACAAATGCCACTGCATGGAGAAATGTGGTAGCCTTACATAGCAAATAAATGAACAAGCTGCCAAGTCCCATTGAACAAAACTAAACACACACAGAGAGAGAGAGAGAGAGAGAGAGAGAGAGAGAGAGAACATCAATAACTTCAGTACTAATTAACAATTACACACTGAAGACGAGGTGGATGTCACTGAATAGGGGTCTCTTCAATTCAGCACCATCCACAGTGCCGGAGGAGCATAATTGTTTTAGTATAAACGACTGGAACATTAATAAAAAAAAAAAAAGCATATTTATGATTTTTTTGTTTTGTTTTTACTTTTTTTAAAAACCATGACAGCTCGAGAGCGCACATGTAGTAACCCTTCCTTATGGTGTCTCTTTAAATCTCTTTAAGAGTTAAACTATATGCTACACAGAAACAATTCAAAGCAAACTTAAACAAGATCTGTATTGTTTATATTTACATATTTTAACAGTGAAACTAAGGCAGGTCAGGTGAGCTCTGCGCTTCGAGTCGAGCTAGTGCTGCAGCTAAAGACGTCTGTTCCAGTCTCTTCATCCTACTCATTCAAAAACGAAAGTATAGTAAAATAAAAAAAAGTTAAGCCACACTACAGGTGTCTTAGTGCATACTGGGGAAACACAAAAAAAACCCCCAGGATTTTTATGCTTTATTTTTTATTTTTAAATCATTTGGAATAATAATTTTTATTCCTACAATAGTGGACCAATCAGATCACGTCACTCCCATGTAGTATATAATAATATCTATTATCCAGTGATCAGATGGTGCCATTTCCATGTAAAATATACCAGTATAAGAGATGTTATTAAACACAATGTGGTTGTCACAATAGGGAATCCCAACCATATTCTCAAAAAGCCTGCATGCAAGTTATATCTTGCCACTATATTTTTGGCTTTTAGCTGTTGAGCTACATAGCTGTTTACTCACTCACAGTTTTGCCGAACCACTTAATCGTACTATAAGGAGCACTGGGAGGCTGAAGCCTATCTCAGCCAACACTGGACAAAGGCAGGTTTCACCCTGAACAGCTCGCCAGACCACCACAGGGCCAACACACAACCATTCACATTCACACCCACACCTAGGGGCAATTTGGAACAGCCAGTTAGCCTAATGTGCATGTCTTTGGACTGTGGGAACAAACCGGAGTACCCAGAGAAAACCCACACAATCAAGGGGAGAACTCCAACAAGGAACGCCTGAAGCCAGGACTCGATCCTAGGACCTTCCTGCTGTGAGGTGGACGTGCTAATCACCATGCCACTGTGATGCCGACATTGCTATTTAATAGCATTTTAATCAGTAATACTAATGTGCTAATTAGATTACTAGAACCTTTTATAAATTTTACAATGCACATACAAAGTAGTATTAATTTTTTTTAAGAACTAATGTTGAACTGATATTATTGCACTTTTCTATTTCAGTATGACACAGCTAATTTAGAATCTGGCGGCACGGTGGCGCAGTGCTTAGTACAACAAGAGGCTTTTGGGTTCAGGTCCCGATCTCAGGTGCTTTATCTGTGAAGTTTGCATGTCCTTCTTGTGCTTGTGTGGGTTTCCTCCAGGTACTCTGGTTTCCTTCCACACTCCAAAGACATGCACATCAGGCAAATTGTCTGTTATAAATTTACCCTAAGTGTGAGTGTGAGTGTGAATGGTTGTGTGTGTGGGTGTTAGTCTGGCAAGCTGTTCAGGATACACCTTGCCTTCGCTCAGGGTTGGCTGAGATAGGCTTCAGCCCAACTGCGACCCTGGTAGGATTAAGTGTGTCAGCAAATGAATTATTAAATGAATATAAACACTGTGATTCTGATTTTGATGATGATGATGATAAATAGTACCAGAGCTGAATAATGAATGTTTAAAATGTATGCGTATAAGAAAGTGATGTTTGCTTGCACCTACCTGCATTAATTTTCTGACAGTAGCTGTATCAAAACCTAAGCAAACACAAATACCTCCTCAGCTTCACAGATTAATGACTTCTTAGCAATCTTTCTTAATAATTTACTGTATATTTCTATATACATTTAAGAAAATGTAAAAAAGGCTCTTGAATGACACAACAGAAACATTAAATCATCTCGAGACTGCAAGTTCAAATCAGGGCCATCCTTGATTGGAAGTAAGACAGCAAAACTGGCCATATTCCCAGGATGCTCTTTCATTTTCCAATCATTTACATTTATGGCATTTGGCAGACACCCTTATTCAAAGCGATTTGCTTTTTTTTTTTTTTTTTTTTTCACAGAATCTCAGTTATACAACTGGGGACGGCACGGGGTGGCTCAGTGGTTAGCACGTCTGCCTCACAAAAACAAAGTCCTGTGTGGAGTTTGCATTTTCTCCCTGTGCTTGTGTGGGGTTCTTCTGGATATTCCTGCTTTCCTCCCATAGTCCAAAGACATGCACAGTAGGTTAATTGGCAGTTCCAATTCGCCCCTAGGTGTGAGTGTAAATGGTTGTATGTGTGTTGGCCCTGCAATGGCCTGGTGAGCGTGTACCCTGCCCTGTATGCTAAATAGGGTGGATAGTGCTTTTCTCTGAATATCTTATGCTACCCTGTTATGCAGAATGAGCAGTAATAATAATAATAATAATAATAATAATAATAATAATAAAGCGGTTGGTTTGCATGTGCATGTGTCTTGGTGGAAGCAAATACCACAGTTTTCACCATACCCACTTGGTATTTATTATGTTATGTAGATTGTTAACTGTGGGTGCAACCAAATTAGAGAGAACGGAGGGGGAATAATAATAAGTATGGAAGATAAAGGGGTAAATTAAAAAAGAAAAAAATATATGCTATATAAAACATAAGCACAAGATATTGATCATAAAGCCATAGAGATGCTGCTTAAAAAATTACAGTTAAAGGAAGGTAAGACAAGATATCACACCTACGCTGATGAGATAATCTGATATACAGCCTCCAAACAAGGAAGAAGGTAGAGCCACTAGCCAGGGGATCACATTAAACACCCAGTCCTGTATTATCCCCAGTTAGCATCAAGTTTTGAAGCCAAGCGGTAAATAAAAAAAGCAGAGATTTCAAGGTCATTTATGATTAAAACACAATGCCACACAATGAAATGTTATGCAGGCTTTGTTACCTTTGCATGAGGATATGTCTCTCTGAAGAACATTGGTAGCCAAGACAGAAGTGTGAAATGTGCGCTACTGTGGCAGAGGTGTGCAAAAATCAAGGCCCTGAGGAAAAACAGCCAGAAAGCATTGTTTCCAATTCAACCATGTAGCACAACAAGAAAAATATATTTAGTGACTTAAACTCACCACACACAGGGCTGCTTTAAAATCTGACGCCAACAGGACTGTGAAATTATTGTTTGGGATGCACTTCCAGAGTTACTCCACAATGAATCAAATGTGATTACTGGATCTGTATGGTTTCAGTGAACACATACAAACACAAATACCTTTAAGACGGTCAACAATTCCACCTGTACCACTGTGTTATTGGTTATTGATATATGATCAATGAATTTCCAATCAATCATAAACCAGCAACACAATGGACCTTTCCCCGCTGTCAACCACACGTCGAATTTTAGCCAATCAAAATGTCTTATTTTCTTAAACAACCACCTATCGCAGTAAAAACTCCACACTGCCCTACAGGCAGTAGGCTGGTAAATATCTCTCATAAGAGTTGTTTACTGCTACTGCTAAAATGGTTCTTAGATGCATTTGGGGAATGTGCAATACTGATAAAATGCTACAGGGAGCTTGTTTTATCCTTTTTTCAAAGCTGAAAACCAAGACGGATAAGTATCTACCATGGATTAAAGCATACAACAGGCCCCAGACACAGCTGAATGTAAACAGTGTCAACAAATATAAGGCTGTAAGCAAGTAAAAAAAATAGCCATTATATAGAACGTCATAACCCCTTAGCCAAGACGCCTCACGTGCACAGAGGAAAAAAGACAATCAGACAATCAACATTTTATTAGCCACCCTGCACACAGGTTTAGGTCATACGGAGTGCCTATGCAAAATTTCTGAAAGCAATCATGCATATGAGCCGAGCAATGGGCCGAACAAACTTTATATGTTCAAGGTCACTGTGCCAAGTTCAAAGGACACATATGCAAATTAGCAACCCCACACAGGTTTAGGTCATAGGGAGTGTCTATGCAAAGTTCAGAAAGCATGAGCCGAGCAATGGCCCGGACAAATTTATTGTCACAACGCCCGTCCGTCTGCCCGCTAAGTTGTTATTGGCCTAAATTTGCAAGTTAGTGCTAAACAGCAGCCACATTAGGACATTAGCTAGTGTACTCAGCAGGGGCGGAGCTTATCACTGTCAGGGGAAAGGTCCATTATAGCTCAAACATACCAGAATAAGTATTTTTTAATATAAGCACAAAGATTCCAGGTTACATGAATTATAACTGGGGCATACAAGTTTGGTGGAGTTGCCAAAAGGATAGTTAGGTAAAAATGGGTGCAACTCTTTGTTTTCTTTTATTTTTGGAACACATATAGAATTAGGGACCCTTCAAAGGGTGAATGTGTTGTACCTAGCCATGCCTCTTCTGATGAAAACATTCTAACTAGCCTATCCTGGGCCTTACCCCAGTGAATGTGTATAAAATCTGAAGAATCATAAAATAAAAAGAGAACATTGTCCACCAAAAGCCTGTGTGTTGTGTTTCTGATTTCTCCTCAGGCCTGATGAGGTAAGGTAATGTCTGAGGAGGGTTGGGGTATCTAAAACCAAGCATGAGGGAATTACTTTGTTTGAATTGCGTCGTTTTCTCTAAAATTTCAATGTACACACAATCAAAAGGTAAATTCTTAAAATGCTAAAGAAGAAAAATCTGAAAACAGTGCCACAAATATTTTGATGCTGACCTGTACCTTTGAGTAGCCATCTCCATACACAGCAGACCCATAGTATGGAGAGGATACCAGGTCCAGAGAACACACTTTCCCAACCGTACCACTCCAGCGCGACAGACCCCAGCCCCCCAACCATCAGCATACTGACACGTCAAGAAAAAGCAGCATTTACATGTAGGCCAAGCCAAGAAATTTCTTACTCATCCTTTTGCTATGAGTATGTCTGCGTTTCGTGTGTGCGTACCCGAGGTAGCTTCCACAGCCCAACGTACTCATCAAAAAGCCTCTCTCTCCCTCAGGCACACGCTGTGCACAAATGCTGTTTAAAGAGGGGTAGTGAACACCTACAACATATAAAAAGATAATACATAACCTTACAACATCAAACCTCACTCACTCATCTCCTGAACCGCTTAATCCTACTATTAGGGGTTCAGGGTTGCTGGAACCTATCTCAGCCAACACTGGGCGAAGGTGGGATACACCCTGAACAGCTTGCCAGACCATCACAGGGCCAATACACACACAAACATTCACATCCATACCATGGGGCAAATTGAAACAGCCAATTAGCCTAATGTGCATGGCTTTGGACTGTCGGAGGAAACCAGGGTGCCTGGAGAAAGCCCACCCAAGCACGAGGTGAACATGCACAAAATTCCACACAAAAATGCACGTTGCTGTGAGGGGGACGTGGTACTACTAAGGTCGACACTGGTGCGAAGGTGGGGTACACCCTGAACATCTTGCCAGACCATCACAAATAAGAAATCTAACCCCAAGTAATTAATCATCTTAAAACATGTATTACTATTCATTTAACACTATTAAGAGAGCAGGGAGTATAAACCTGGACCTGTTGATAGGTATAAATGTTTTTGTAAGAGATACAGTAATATCTCTTACACAGAATTGCACAGAAGTGAGCCAGTGGAACTTCATAAAGATGTTTTACCAAACAAGGCAGGTTTACCTTTTAGCACCAAATAATTCACTGTGTGGGCGGCACGGTGGCGCAGTGGTTAGCATGCCCGCCTCACAGCAAGAAGGTCTAAGTTCTATTCCCAGGCCTGGGGCATTTCTTCAGTTTGCATGTTCCCCCCGTGCTTGTGTGGGTTTCCTCTGGGTACTCTGGTTTCCTCCCACAGTCCAAAGACATGCACAGTGGGCTAATTGGCTGTTCCAAATCGCCCCTAGGTAAGTGTGAGTGTGAATGGTTGTATGTGTGTTAGCCCTTTGATGGCCTGGCGAGCTGTCCAGAGTGTACCCCACCCTTGGCCAGAGTCACCTGAGATGACCCTAATTAGGATTAAGCAGCTTAGAAAATTAATGGATAAATGAATAATTCATAATGTGTCAGCTCCCATTATGCTAATAGAAACCCCTCCGTCAACATTCAGCAGCTCAGCATTCAAACCAGTTTTCCACACTAACACCTTGAATCCCCCCCCCCCCCCCCACACACACACACGGACACTGTTACTCATACACATACTGTCTCTTTCTTGATCTGATGTTACCTCTTTGTTTTATTGCTCACCTTGCAGCACACCCATTAAGAACCTGGATAGTGTTAATGTAATGAGTGTTGGGAGCCCCATGTTGACCAGAAGAGGAGTAATGGTTATCAAAACTGCCCAGGAAAACGTGGATATTATCAAGACTCTCTCTCCTCCAGTTCTGTTGAAAGATTTACGAAATTTGTGTTAACTTTAAAATCACAGTATTTCTTCAAGCGCGTAACATGTACGAGGAATTAGTGCCTGTACACATGATTGACAAGTAACACGAGCTGGATAAGTACAGACTATTTACATATCACAGTAATTAATATATATATATATATATATATATATACACACACTATTTATATTAGTTAGCTGCACTGGGGGGACAGCAGTGACAACCAGGTGATAGTGGGGCTTGAACCCCTCACCTTCAGATCATATTTGTGTGGAGTTTGCTTGTTCTCTGAGCTTATGTGGATGTCCTCTGGGTAACCTAATTTCCTCCCTCAGTCCAAATTAATGCACATTAGGTCAACTGCCCTCTCTAAATTGCCCATAGGTGTGAATCATATCGGGAATGGTTGCTTGTGACAGTGTTAGCCTACAGTAGATTGGCAACCTGTTCAGGGTGTATGCCATATCTTACCCAAAGTCCGCTTCCCCATGACCTTGATGGATAATGAGTCTCAATATTGGATGGATGGATATAAATACAGTGGCACAGTGGTGCATTTGTAAGCATCGTTGCCTCACAGCAAGAACTAACAAGACACTGCAAAACCACATTCTGTTCACATTACAAATGCATGGCTGCAGAAGAAAAGGGTACAGGTGCTGGATTGGCCTGCCTGTAGTCCTGACTTTCCCCAGTAAAGAATATGTGCTAAATTTTGAAATGACAAATGTGACATTCAGCCTTAAGGCTTAAGGCTTGTTTGCAGGAAGAATGGGGAAAATCGACCTGAAAGGCTTCATCACTTTGTGTCTTCACCTAACGTCTTTTAAGTGTTGTGAAAAGGAACAGCAAAATTACAACGCAGTAAATACTTTACCATCACAACTTTTTAAAAAATGTGTTACTCACTTGCCAAACTGCTTAATCATATTAGGGTTGCGGGAAGCCTGTCTCAGCCGACAATGGACGAAGGTGGAGTACACCCCGAACAGCTTGCCAGAGCGTCGCGGAGCCAACACACATACATGCCCTCACTCCTAGGTGGGATTTGGAACAGCCAATTAGCCTAAGGTGCATGCCTTTGGACTGTGGGCGGAAACCCATGCAAGCACAGGGAGAACATTCAAACGCCAACACAAAAACGCCCAAGCCCAGGACCCAAACCCTTCTTGCTGTAAGGCAGATGTGCTAACCACAATGTCACCGTGCCGCCTCGGCTCAGTACACTGATAATAAAAACACTGAACAATACTTAGCAAGGTGTGTATGTGTCCTTATATACTGATGGTGATCAGGTGTGAGTGCAAACATGAGTGTTTGTGTTCATGTGAGTTGTGAATCAAAAGTCAGGAATTTGGGAGAGCTGAAATGACTGATGGGATGTGTGCTGTAAGCCAGAGAATGAGAATGTAACAAACGTTTTGATATGTCAAATATCATTCACAAAATCATTGTTTTCAGCTTTAATTTCAATTTCAAAGATTATTTTACTTAGAGCACCATCAGATTTTCAGAAAGGTGCAATGATGTACTTTGTGCAGTGGCTAATGTTACCTACTTATCACTGGCATGGCCTCCCAACACTTGTGTGAAGCAGTAACCCCAAAAGAAGACACCCAGCATGAATCCAGTTTCCTTCTTGTTCCATCCAAATTGCTTTGCCATAGTAGGTGCACAAATAGGCATGGCCATCCGTGCCCAATAGAGAAAGCAGGTGACCAACAGCAGCATCAGGGTCCATGTCCGCACAAGTGACCTACAGCAGCAGTAAATTTAAATAAAATTTAAAGCTCCAAAAGGGATCCCATTATGTTCCTCTTCTTGCTTCTCCTCCCTCTTCTCCTCGTCCTAATACTACTACTACTAATCATTATCATCATCATCATCATCAACATCATCATATTATTATTATTGTTATTGTTGTTAATTATAAGATGTCCTGTTCAAGGTGTATCCCACCTCTTGCCAAGTTTCAAGTTTCAAGTTTATTTGTAATATACAAGTAACAACGAAACATCACTACCGGCAATGAAATTCTTGGACTCAGAGCCCGCTCAGAATTGCACTTAAGAACAAATATTGCACATAAATTTAGCATTGAGATAAAAAGTCAGCAAAAGTCAGCTGGGTTTGGCTCTAGCTTTCCCTGTGATAAGTGCTACAGATAATGGATGGATGGATAGATAAAGTATCCCAGGTAGATTAGTCTATAACTGCAAAGCACAGAGGACTCAGTGAGACCTGACAGTAATTGTTTAAGATGTTGTAATTTCTAAATTGAGAACATCCACAGAACCTGTTTATGGTTCAGAAGAATACCAGAACCTGTTTATGGTTCAGAAAAATACAGTCTGCTGATACTGAAAATGAACAAAGAAAGAAGAGGACGGTTCAGACTCCTGTTAAAACATCACACAGTGTTATGAAGCCAGGTTATATATGTTATTCAACCTGCTACTTCTGTATATCACACTAGATATGGATATATATTTCTACACCAAATGCAATATATACTGATTAGAAAAAACTGAGACTCAGAAAGACAGAGAAAATATGCATACTGTTAATGCCATGTTCATGTTCATTCAGTGTTTATTTAATGGGGCCCATTCATTAATGAACAGTCTGTGTGCTGTATCTTCCATTATCACTTATTTTTGGCTGAATACAAAGGTTTCCAAGGGAAATCACCCCAGCTCATTGGCTTAGTATCGCTTATTTACCTGTTCTCCATCTTGTTTTGGGTCTGTATCTATTTACAGTAATAATAACAAAACTGTATTAGCAGAGGAACCTTGCACATGCTTTATAACTTGGCATTGCAACACTGATTCATAGAATATAGAAAAGACCAAGAACAAGTGTTAAGAAACAGAAGAGGGCAATTTCAAGAGAAATAATAATATTAAATAAAAAAAAAGGTGGTGATGTTTATTAATATTATTGGGCCCACTGGAGGGGTCAGTGGCACACGGGTACAGGAGTAAGCAAATGGTTTCAGAAAGACATCCTGGCTGATTCCATTTTACTTTCAATAAACAACACTGCATTTAATATTTATTTAATTCACCTTTGATGTAAATGGGCTCCTGTAAACTGCTATTGGATATGTTCGAATACGTAACAGTATGGTATTCCACCAGAAATCCAGAGCTAAAGAAGAGGGGTGTTGATGGACTGCTTTTGACTATATTGACACTTCTTTGTTGCCATAACTAAGGATGTTCTTGCGAGACTTGGGTATGCGCTGGTGAGATTCTGATGGCGGTAATTCAGTTTTTGGCATGCTCTGTTGTTCTTAAATATTAAAGATGTTTATACAGTATTAAATATGCCTTATTATTATTATTCTAATAGGCAGTGACAGGAGGCAAATACCAGAGAATAGGAACAAGGAAAAACTGTTCTTAGTGTGTGTGTGTGTGTAAATAGGGTGTAAAAATAAAAAAGAACAACACAGGTGTAGCAATGAGTTGAAGTTTTGAACAGGTGTGGACACAGGAACTCTGCTATTGCCTTTACACAATGAAGGAAACTATAAAGGGAAACTGCACCCATGTATAAATATTTTTTCATCCATTACAACTTTAACCACAAAAGAGATGAATGTACAAATCAAGTAATACATACAAAAAATATATATAAGCAGTTATAATGCCATTATACATAACCCCTCCAAAAAAAGTGTGGGGCCGGTGGCGTAGCGGTTAGGGTGCCGGGCTCACGATCGAGATATCATTGGTTCGAATCCCTGTTGGACCCCCACCGTGCTAAGACCCCTGGCCAAGGTCTTAACCACAAGTGTGCCTCTGTCCACCCAGCAGTATAAATGGGTACCAGTAAAAATACTGGGAAGGTAACCTGCGATGGACTAGTGTCCCATCCAGGAGGAGTTGAACTCCTAGTTGCTTCACGCTACAGAAATCGGGGATAAGCACCGGCCTGATGAGATGAGCCTCCAAAAAAAGTACATGTAAACTCAGTCAGATCACCTTTTCCATTGTGCACCAAGCTAATTGGCATCCACCTGTGATCAACTGTAATCAGTCAACCAATCAACCAACTATGGGTAGCAAGGCACTGTCAAAAGATTTTAGGGATAGAGAGAGGCACAAGTCAGGAGATGAATATAAGCTTATTCAAAGGCTTTATCAATCTCTAAGAATCAAAGTAAACTACTTGATCAAGAAGTGGAAATTGTTTGGTACTACTGTATAAGGACCCTTGTCGGATTAGGCCAGGTATCCAAGCTGGACGGAAGAGCGAGGAAGAAACTGGTCAGAGAGACTGTAAAGAGGTTGATGGCAAATTTAAAGCACTTCCAAGAATCAAATGGCAAAGAATGATCATTGTGTGCATGTGACAACAAGATCTCATGATCTCAGAATGCTTCAGAAATATGGACTGTATGGGAGGGTTACAAAAAAAGCCAAGTCTCAAGTCTGAGTTTTGACAAAATGTCTGAGTTTTGACAAAATGCGCCTTGAAGATTCAGAGGCCAAATGGGAAAAGGTGTTACTGTCAAATGAGACCAAAATCAATCTATTTGGCCTCAATGCCAAACGGCAGAAAGTCAATACAGCTTACCATCCAAAAAACACCAGCTGTGGGCGAATACCACACGGTCTAGATGTGCAGCGTTGATAGAGAAGTATCACAACAGGCTCGTGGCTGCAATCAAAGCTAAAAATGGATCCAAAATATACTAACATGTGGGACGGAGGTTGGATGACTGATCCTTAAACCACCTCATTGATTCTAATTTTTCATTTTTTTTTTTCCTGAACTGGTGCTATTACATCTGTCACCTGGCTGTTATAAGTTGCGTTGAGTAAATACAGCTGGAAAAAATATATTCTGTGTGATTTCATTTCTGGCTGCAAAGCAACAAAATGTAAACACTTTTAGGGGGTGAATCTTTTCTATACCCGCTTGTACGTGCTTGGATGCCAGTCTAATAACTCTTGGAGATTTATCATGCAGTGCTGCACACCTCCAAACTGTCTCCAAATCTTGAGTACAGGAGGTGAGACCTTATGTGAGATTTGACCATAGGGTCCACTCACAAATTACTGTACTCCTGGGTTTGTGCTGTACTTTTGTTTTGTAAATGAGGGTCATTATTCTGAAGGTTGTGAACAAGTGGGCAGACTGTTAACTTTAAAACTACACATAATGTCTGTGATTTTTACACTTATTCATTCTATGAGTGTTGTATTCCTCTTACTCTCTCATTCTTTTGCTTTTTTGAACCTCTTAATCCTACTACTGTACTAGGGTCATGGGGAGTCTGGGAGCAAAGGTAGGGTACAACAGCTCGCCAGACCATCACAGGAAAACACACTCACACACATAACCATTCACACTCACATCCACTCTTAGGGGCAATTTGGACCAGCCAATTTGCCAAATGTTCTTGTTTTTGGACTGTGGGAGGAGACCAGGGTACCCAGAGGAAACCCACACAAGCACAGGGAGAACATACAAACTCCACACAAAAACGCTGCAGCCTGGGACTCAAACCCAGGACCTTCTTGCCGTGAGGCGGATGTGCTAACCACTACACCACCATGCTGCCTTGGTGTAAAAGAAGGCAAACTGTAGTGGTATAAGGTAGAAACATAATGGAAAAGAAATATAACCTCAATCTTATTATTATTGTTTTCTTACAGGTAGCTGAACAACCAAATGGTCTTTAAATACACTGCTGACAAATAGAACAAAAAACACAACTTTTAACAATTTCTCTGGGTTTTGCCCCTGTATCTCTCTCTCTCTCTCTCACACACACACACAATGTAAAGCATTTGTAGTTTAAACTTTATGATAGTGTTTTTTTCCCCATTAGGTGTGGCACATTTCCTGAGTATTTCTTCTAAACCACTTTATTAAAGAGAAGTCTTTTATTTATTTATTTCTGTGGCTGAGTGAAAACCCTACATATACCAACTTTGAAAGAAAGAACATTTCACTGTACCGTATAATATGGGTGGTGCAATATACACTGCTCTCCACAACTAACAAAGTGGCACCCAATATAGAGAGCCACATTCCATAGAAGTTAACATGACTTCACATGCTCTTTCCCAAGCCTTCTTTATCTTCAAGCTCTGCTTGTACCTTTGCCAAATAATGTGCTGTAAACAATCTATGATGGAAAATTCAAGAAGGATAAAATCTATGTACTGACTATTAAATAGCTTGTTTTTTTAAAAAAAGCATACTGAATAGTTCATGTGTAAGTTGGATGCGAATGTGAGGTTCTATTTTGCCTGTCTCAGACCTCACCTGGGCCACAGTCCCGACGTTTCTTTCAATCCGGTTCTCTGGGGCTCGGGCGCGTGCTCATCTTCACAGATGTTTTTGAACAGGTGTGGATTGAAACTTTCTGATTTCTTCCATTCAGCTTCATGAACTTCCATTCAGTAGCGACGCTGCAGTCAGTTGAGAAAACCAGCAACTGAAAGGAATTTGCTTGGGGAAAAACATCAGTAACACTGAACAGGAAGGACAGGTAACCTGCACAGGACCCATTTATTTGCATATTTTAATATGAATGAAGCATGTGGCAGGAAAGAGGCAGGACTTATTTATTTCACATTTGTTTTAAAGAAAAAAATATACCTCATGTAAATGCCCTGTAAACTATCGAAACACATCTATAACCACCCCAATTTATGTTTCTACTGGTATGAATGCGCCACAACCACATACCACACACCACAATGCACCCGCACCACACACACACTTGTTACTAGACAGATTGTGAATGAAACCAAATACAGTTTCAGCAACATTAAAACTTAATATGATGATTAGAGAGAAAGAGAGATGTGGGAGAGAAAGACAGAAAAAGAGAGAGGGGGGGGTGACAGAGAGAAAGACAGTGAGAGAGGGGGGGGGGAGCGAGAGAGAGTAGGGGAAGCGACAGAGAGAAAGACAGAGTGAGTGAGAGAGAGTGGGGGGAAGAAGCACAGAGACAGAGTGAGTGAGAGTGTGGGGGAAGAGACAGAGAGAAAGACAAAATGAAATGACAGAGAGAAAGACAGAGTGAGGAAGGGGGGGGGCAGAGAAAGAGAGTGTGTGAGAGAGGGAGAGTAACAGAGAAACTCATTTACTGATTGCTATTTCATTCATTCATTTGCTGAACTGCTTAATCCTATTAGGGTCACAGGGAGGCTGGAGCCTATCTCAGCCGACACTGGGCAAAGACAGAAATACACCCTGAACAGCTCACCCTGCCATCATTGGACAACACACATTTTCAATGCTATTCACTCACACCTAGGGGGAATTTGGAACAGCCTAATGTGCATGTCTTTGGACTGTGGGAAGAAACCGGAGGACCCTGAGGAAACCTATGCAAACACAAGTTTCACTGTTCTCATTACCGCTGTTGGTCGACTCGGAACTGCTGGTGCTGGACATATCACTCAATGCGTTGAGTTTCATCACAGACCTTTCCTTCGCTCTCCTTGATTATGGTTAAGGTGGCTAGCTATCGTTGTTTGCTGTAAATCGGTGAACAATCTGACATGAACATGATGCACACACGCAATGGGTTCCTCTGTTTGTCCCATTTTTTTTGTTGTTTTTAAGTCTGTTATCAAATGAAATGAAATTTGATTAATCCTACTAATACTCCATTGATATTGGCTTTTAAAGCTATGGGTGGCATGGTGAGGGAATGGTTAGCATATCCACCTTACAGTCAGAAGGTCCTGGGTTCGAGTCCCGGACTCGGCAGTGGTGTTACTGTGTGAAGTTTGCATGTTCCTCTAAACTTTAAATAAACTTTAATAATTTTGGAGCCACTGGTGTAGTGATTAGGGTGCTGGAGATGCTGTGCTTTGAATCTCAATTAGATCCCCTTCATGCTGGGCAAAATCTTTACCACAAGTGTGCCTCTGTCCACCCAGCAGAATAAACAGGTACCAGTAATAATCCTGGGAAGGAAAGCCAGGATGGACTAGCATCCCATCCAGGAGAAGTTGAACTCCTAGTCGCTTGACGCTACAGAAACTGGGGATAAGCTCCGGCCTGATGATCCAGTAGGCTCGAGTGTAAAAAAAACACCAAAATGTTTTGGCCAACATTTCACCTGGACCCTAGACTGCACTTTTATTCAGCTCGTTGTCCTGCTCCTATGTGCATGTTTACAGTTGCTTATTCACCATCGAGTCAGTAGCAGTACTGGTAGTTGTTTGTGCAGCTTCACTGTGCAATTCATTAAAACAGGAGCCACACATTTACATATTTATGCTTTAACACCGCAGGAGTGTACCGTTCTGCTTAAACAGAGGCAGGAGACAAACATTTGTTTCAAAGAAATACTTTATTGTACCTGAAAATTTTAGTTTAAAAACAGGAGGTTGAAGAAAGTGTTGAATAAATAATAATAACAATGTAAAAATTACAACTATAAATAAACTTCAGTAGCATATACAAATCTAAAATAAAAAGGGTGATGTAGCAAATTCAAGGCATTTAAAAATAGGTGGACTTAAAATACAAATAACTTATGGAGTGAAACCTAAAACAAACAAGAACGAAATAAAAAAATAAAAGAGAAGAAAATCCATCACCATTTACCTTTCTTGAAATGTTAAATTTCCTTTGCTAACCATTGGAGCAGGCTCATTTCCATTCCAGGTGAAAATACAAGGCTAGTCTCATTTTCTCTCTCACAATCAATCAATCAATCAATCAATCAATCATACACACTTTAATCTTACCAACCAACACAAGGCACAGCATCAACAGGACAAACCAGAAGACCATGTCCACATTAACACCACACTAATTATAAAAAAGCACAAACAAAGACAAATTAAAGTATTAAAGTGTCCATTTCCAGCGTGGAATAATCCCAGAACCTTTCTATACAGAAAATTCATTTCAAGCTTAACACTCTCAGAACCACTAGGGGTGAAAACCTCGGGCTTCCACACAATACTATAGAAATATTTCTTTTCTTTAAGCTAGGAGTAGATATTTTATGATACGACAGAAACTGCTACACTAAGACTTGTTCTCATAACCTCTGATCAATACGGGACAGAACCTGGACTACGCCTTCTTTTAATCTGTAAGTAATGATGTGAAGTGTCAGTGTTATAAGCAAACCATCTCTTCGACTTATTTACACTTAAAATACGATTTATTTCTATATACCAGTTATCTGTCCTTTTATTAATCAATTATAATAATAAATTAAATGCTAACCGATGCCTTGATTCAGCTCAGTCATCACCTGTAAATCACTGCATCGGCCAAAATCATGTGACTGTTACACCTCGAACAACCCTTGGCTGATTTTACACTTCTAATAAAAATAAAAGCAGCACTGAATGGATATTATTTTGAATAAAAAAAAAAAAAAAAAAAAAAAAAAACAGGTTACAAAACAAGATGAAATGTCAGTACTTAAAAACAAGTTGAGGTGGAGATTAGATGAGGTGGGAAAAAAAGGGTCAATAGTATAGAATGATTTTTGATTCTGAGAATGGGAGCTCAGCTAAATTATTTTCTGATATATTCACTTTGATTAGCACATGTGCTTTCAAAATATAATACAATAAATATACAGTTAAGTTAGTTCTCATGTAGGAGATGCAAACAATTTGCCAGGTTGTTTTTATATTTTTGATTTATATATAATTATATCTATGATTTGCATATAATTATATATATGGTCCGTTGACTGACTGTTTATAAATAGTTATAAAAATGGTACAGTATAGCACAGATGTCCATGTTGTTGTCAGTTCTTACTTGGGATCTTCAATTGTGCCCTTACTAAGGTCTGTCATTTTGGGGTATTTTACTTTTTTTTGGTCAAGTTCATTCTGTGCCCATAACAACAGCTTCAGCAGTTTGGCCAGTTTTGGTGTTGACTCCCTGTTCTCATAGTCCAGCACTGCCTGGTTCACTTCACTCCAAACCTGCAAGGAGAATACGAGGCTCATTCAGCCTGAAACATTCTACAGTTCACACAATAACGCCACCTTGTGGATAGGAAGGAGAAACACATCCCAAATTTAGTAGAATCTCGTTCATATGCGCTAATTTTAAATGTGTTCCTGCTTAATACGCGCCCATTCCCTGGAACCCAAATTTGTAACATGGGGATAAACAAAAAGTGCATTTTTGTCATTTTGACTGAAATTGACCATATTAGAGCAATATGACGGCATTCTGCTTTGATCCTTGGCAGCGTTCACGCCCACACACAAGCGCATTCATACCTACATGTTAGCTCTAACACCTGTATACACAGCACCCCACACCTCTTTTGATCTCAGCTATGTGTAAATGAATAAGTTTATCACCTACTGTCCTGTCTCAAGCCTTTTTTGTCGCACGAGCGTCGTCTTCATACATTTTAGGGTCACATGACTGTATTTACGCTTTTGACAATAAGAATTTTCACATTCAAAAATGCTAAAATGCAATCTCACTTAATATACATTGAGGTGCATTGGACCCTGACATGTGCCTATTAACGAGACTCTACTGTACCTATTCGGTTAACACACCCAACACCCAGGATGTTCGCCCAGCCTTCGGAGCAAATAAACAAATATCACGGTGCCAGGGTCTGTTAGTAGCTCAATCCCAACTGCCCTCCGTCGCCAACATGGTGTGGTCAGGACCACACAGAGGTCCTTTCGAAGACATTTTAGTGTTCCACGGAACCAAAACATCCCGGATCAGAAAACCAGCATGCAGTGGGTTGAGAATTTCAGAGCAACAGATTCAATTAATAATAATTACATTTTTTTTTTCCCCATTTACCTTTGAAATGTAGGAGGTTCTACTGGGTCACCCTGTACTTATTAACCGAGCGTGAGGTCTGCACAAAGAAATCTCAGCCCGAGATATTCAGTTCACTCTGCACTGGAGGTGAGCTCTGGGTAGAAGCACCAAGGGCAGAGACTTTTATTTCAGATGACAACAGAGTATGTCCGAGACGCGCGCTAACAAACCAGTAAAGTATACCAAAGGGACAGACTGACAGCATGTACGCAGTATTCAGCACAGGGGTGTTTGCATGTGCGCAGCATTCTGGAATATGTTTGGGTCTCATAGTTTCAGTACAGGGAACATACCAGATAGTATATATTACCTACACACACTCACACACACACCTCTCACCTTCTGTCGCTGCATCATGTTAAGAAGGTCTCCGAAAGGTGACTCTTCAGGGTTGTCAAAAGCAAGCAGGGCCAGAGTTCTCTCCATCTCAGTCAGACACTCTCTGCTCTCCTCTCCTTGTTCTGCCAGCTGTGACTGCGCAAACTCCAGTGCAGCCTCTGTCTCCCGTAGACGGATCAGCTCAATCAAATGCTGTTGCTGCGCGTAAGGTTGAGAGCAAAAAAAAATATCAAGGCCATGTTCTCCTCTTTCTACTTTCACATCTCGAAAAAGAAAAAACTTCAGACATGATTTCAGTATCTAATCATGTTTCCCCATATGGGAACCCTATGCAAACATAAGAACACCCTATAACTCAGTAACATGTAAAAGCACCTTGCATTAAATGATAAACACCACCGAGTTTACCTGAAGATGGAAGTACAGATATCTGTTGGTGTCCAAGAGTTCTGGATGGAGGCTGTTGATGAGAGAGATGGCTTCCTGAATCTGCCCTTTAAGAATCATCTCCCTGATCTTTATCCTCTCATCCAGCGAGTCCAGATCCACACTCGGCTCGATGCCGGACTCCATTCGGAACTTCTCTGCAGCCTCCTTAAACCCCTCTGTCAAACACAAACAATATAGCCATATAGCTGTAATTTCTTATCATCATCATTCCGTACCATGATAGCGTGTAAAAACAGACGCAAGGTTTCAGATGCTCAGGCCGGAAGAACCACTTGACAGTCCAATATATAAAAAGTGACCAAAGTGATTCATATACATACCACCCGACCGTATTTGCCCCTGTGGGGGACCCATACACCAAATTCAGTGATCTTTCAAAGTTATCACACATGTTAGACAGACGGAACCCAGTTCTCTGGCTGTGCTGATCTTGGGTAGGCTGCTAATATAAAGGCTAAAATTCATCCAATGCTTTCAGTCACAGTGAGAATTAAAAGTTCAAAACTTTATATGTATAAACCTATATACAGTGTTCTGAAATAAACGTCAGCTGCCGCTCTGGTTGAATTCTACCATTAAAATGTGTTTTTGACAAAACCTACGTTTTCCTCACAACAGAACATGTTGACCTCCACAATTAAAAAAAAAAATACATTTTTAAACAACAGCAAGTTTTGTGGAGTAATTTTATAGGCAACTTCTGAACCTGGTCTTTGTATTCTAAGCCTGTAAAGAGCACATCAGGTAATTATCCAGTCCTAAGCAGAGATACAAACAGGCAGCCTAACCCCTTGTTCTTCTCAAGATTTAATCACATTTTTGGATAGTTACAAGCCACAGTGAACTGGACAGACAATCAATTCTGTTTGTGATCACAAGCTGCCTAGTAAAATGCTACTCTTGAGGTACTTCTGCTCATCACATCAAAACAAAACAGGGAGCTTTCACTTTCTGTACAGATAACATCAAACAGTTAAAAAACATGTCCGCTATGTAGGATTCAACCTAACCGAAAGCCCCTCCCATACCAAGCAGTTACCAGAAATGATTGTAGCTGTCAAGTGTCTCAGACCAACCACAGCTGTGCATGTGATGTCCTAAATGACTCAAATAAGATAACGCTCAGATGAAAATCTCTGAAGGTTGACAACTAGGTCTGAGACTGTCTGCAACGAAGTCCCCAATTATCTGCGACTATCTGTGATCGACCACAACAGTCTCAGACTGTCAGTAATATGATGGTGGATAGTTGGCAACGGTCACCGATTATTAGGTTGTGTGTAATCGTCCAACATTTGGAAACAGGATTAAAAAAATGGGACAATATGGTTGCTGATATTGATTGCAGACCCTCATGCTCGATCCCGACCTAAAAATTGATCGAATCGTGGTCATTATCAGGCGTTATAGCCCAAATGAGATCGGCACTTAACGTTTATAGAAAGCTTTCTCCTTTTTAATAGGGAGGGTATCGAACTGGAAGGCATGAGGACTCACAGGTTTCATTAAAGATGCAGGTTTCATTTTACCCAACATGTAAGGGGAAAAAAATAAATAATAAAAAACAAAGTTGAAGTTCAGGGCTCATAAAAGAACTCAACTCAACAATATTAAAGTAAATTAAGAAATGAATAACCGAAGAAAACACAAGGATTTTAAATGGTAAAATATTAGTTTTGGTTCAAATACATGCAAAATTATCCCATTTTAAATCAAGCAGTTTTCAGAACTCTATGAAGTATGAAAGGTTAACATGTTTCTGGGTGTCACACAAACTATATACCATAAAGCACAGGTGTCAAACTCAAAGCCCGTGGGCCAAATCTGGCCCACCATCTCATTTTGTGTGGCCCGTGAGAGCTTTTAAAGAATATGATTATCATACATCCCTTGCATCAACCGTTACCATGAACCGTAATTCATCATCCATCCACTATTTCAAATAAACAACTAGACATTCATGACTCAAGAAAGATTGCTAGCTAGCTAATCGCTGTCAAGTATTGCCAGAATGGGAAAGTGAAAAAAGAAAAAGAGAACCTTTTCTAAACATTTTGCAATACAGATTTCATTTCATGCCCTTTCTGAAATGGATGCTCAGTGATTATTTGGCCCTTGGTGATCTAGAAATTTTGTGATGGGGTTTGACACCCCTGCTATAAAGCATAACAGTATACGAATAATAGAGGGTGACCCAATAAAACCTCCCACATTTCAAGGGTAAATAAAAGGGAAAAAACGGTAAAGATAATCAAATTATTTGCACAGGCGGCACAGCAGCGTAGTGTTTCGCACGTTCGCTTCACAGCTAGATGTTCCCGAGTTCGATTCCTGGGTGTTTCTGTGCAGAGTTTGCATGTTCTCCCCATGCTTGTGTGAGTTTCCTCTGGAAACTCCAGTTTCCCCCCACAGTACATTTCCTAACTAGACATGCACACTTGGTAGACTGGATGTTCCATATTGACCCTTGGAGTGAGAGTGTGTGGATTAATCAGAATCAGAATACTTAATTGATCCTGGAGGAAATTTCTGCTCACAATTGCTCCATACCAAGTAAAGAAAAAGATAAGATAAAGTCTCTATAAGAAAAATTACAAATGTCTATATATACACAAATATACATACTGAAATCTACATATACACACACACACACACACATACATACACACACATATATATATATATATATATATGTGTGTGTTTGTGTGTGTGTGTACACTTCACCCTTGATTTCCCGGATTATTAGGGGGAATAGGCTGTCTGGGAACCTCAAAAGTCCAGCAATCACTAATGTCCGGGGGTCCCTACACTTTCCCGGACATTTACCATAATCCGTCCGGGAATCACCATTATTCATCAGCAGTCCCAGACTTTTACACACTTATCCGACACTCAATACCCAATATTTTTTTTTCACAAACTTAAGGAGCGAATCAGCACATTGTTTTATCACATTCATTTTAAATGTGGGTTCCAGCTTGTCGTCACCGTCCTCACTTTCACTTTCACTTTGCTCTCCCGTCACTGATGCCACTATCTGTTCATCAGACATTACTTCGTGCCTCTCTGCTGCTTCATTTTTGTCCATCCACTCAGATGGGAACAGGCCAGACAAGTGGGAAGTTGGAAAACTATGACCGTCCCGGACTTGTCCGAGAATTTTTCCGGCAATACCAAATAATGTCCGGCGCCGGATTTTGTACAGGAAATCCAAAATCCGGGAAATAGGGGTACAGGAAATCGAGGGTGAAGTGTATATGTATATGTAAGCCTAAAATTAGAAGTTACTAATATCTTGTTTAAATGTTTAGGGTGTACCCTGCCTTTGTCCAGTGTTGGCTGAGATAGGCTCTAGTGCGTGTAAGCAGCTTGGCAAATAGGTTTGTGAGTGAGAGAGCGTACAAATAATAAATTGACTATTTTAAACTTTTTACACTATTTTAAATAAA
The DNA here is from genome assembly GCA_030014195.1 of Neosilurus mollespiculum. NCBI lineage: Eukaryota > Metazoa > Chordata > Actinopteri > Siluriformes > Plotosidae > Neosilurus > Neosilurus mollespiculum. Next base: position 16,047,435 of record JAQMYF010000015.1, read on the forward strand.
AAAATTTAAACTATTTTTCAATACTCCATACAAAGAAAGTTTGGGGTGTGCATAGGAATCGCCCTGTCTGTCCATCCATCCATGGAAGCTTGTAAATGCCGCTCCTAAACCACTTGAGGGACTTTGATGCCACGTCACACAGTGTGCCACCTAAAGATGTACACGAAGTGAAAAAACCCAGGTCCGATGCTTTGAAAGGGAGATATTATAAAAGTTAACTCGTTGTGGGTATTGAATTTGTCAGTGAGTTTAATTTACATTTGAAATGTGGGAGTTTTTTTGGGTCGTCCTGTAATCAGGGCCAGTTCCTACAGTCCAATGTGATCATATTCAAATGAAACTTACCGGTAACTAAATAGTTCATGATGAGTCGGTTCATATCTGCTCTCTGAATGTGCACATTATTCAATTTCTCCATCCATTCATCCTTTGTGATATCTTCAGGCTTTTCTGCATAACTCATCATGGATCCGTCACTGGAGTAGTTTCTCCTATAGAACTGTAAATAAAGCAAAAAGAAAATAAACTGAAAATATCCGTAACATTGAAAAAGAAAGTTTAAACTGTATGACACCCTTTAAGGACCTGGAACATCTGGGACTACTTCTTATGAACAGGCAACGGTTGGTCAGGAGTAAATGAATGAAATGAAGCAGAAGCTACAGAACCTGCTGCAGCTACAACAGGTTCAAAAGCTCCATCACGGACAGCAACCACAGCAGGTACAGCAGCTATAACAGGTACAACAGCTCCAGCAGGCACAGAAGCTCCAGCAGGCACAGAAGCTAGAGCAGGTACAGAAGGAACAAAAGCTAGAGTGGGTGCAGCAACTACAGCAGGAACATCAAAATCAGAAGCTACAGCAGATACAAAAGTCATAGCAGGAACAGAAGCTACAGCAGGTATAGAAGCGAAAGAAGCTACAGCGAGTACAGAAGCTACAACAAGTAACAGCAGGTACAGAAGGAACATAAGCTAAAGAAGCAACACCAGCAGGAACAGCAGGTACAGACACTAAAGCAGAAACAGAAGCTACAGCAGGAACAACAGGTTAAAGCAGCTACAGCAGGTACAGAAGAAACAGAGGCTAGAGCAGGTACAGAAGCTAAAGCAGGAACAGAAGCTACAGAAAAACAGAGATACAGCAGCAACAAGCTAGAGCAGGTACATCAGGAACAGAAACTAGAGCAGGTACAGAGGCTACAGCAGGTACATCAGGAACAGAAACTACAGCAGGTACAGAGGCTACAGCAGGTACATCAGGAACAGAATCTAATGCAGATTCTGAGGCTACAGCAGGTATGGAGGCTACAGCAGGTACAGAAGCTACTGAAGCCAAAATAGCTACAGCAGGAACAGAAGGTACAGAAGTGTGATGCAACAGGCACATCCTGTATCCATAGTAACATAACTGACATGTCTGTATCTACTGTGATGTAGTAAGGTTGTCATAGTAGCTACTAGCTCTATAAACGTGAAGAGTACTCTATAGTTGTTGAACGGACTACACTGAAACCTGGAGAACTGAAATTATTTCATCGAGAACACTGCAGTGAGACCCAAGGTCGTGGACATCACGTGCCATCTTCACCTTCACCTGCTGGTTCCGTCCTACCACTGCCATTCTCCAGATTAGAACTGTTTAGATAAGTTAGTTGTCTAGATCACACTTGATCCATACCTGTGTAATTGCTACATTCATTGGCTCATCTTTAATAAATTGTTAAACCGACTTCCTTTGCCTGACTTGGATCGTTCCAGCCACTTCTGGAACTTGTGCCAGTCCGTCACATAAATTGGGTGCTTGTCCAGGATAGAACAATTTTCTTGTTAAAGTCAATGAGGAAGGTAGACATTATGAAAGAGATACAAAGCTTTAGTTGTGAAAGGTCTGCTGCCAGGGGAATCGGCGCAAAACTGTAGTGATTCCCAAGGTGCCTCAAGGGCGGAAAAGAGTGGAGATAGAGAACTTCGACCTAAAGAAATTGAATTGGAATCAAAAAAGGCAGAAAATGAGAGACACCGAAGAGAGGTTGGGGTCCCGATGAAAAAAATGGAAACAGAAATAGAGATGAAAAAATGGAGATGGGCCAAAGCAGCGTCAGCAGGTATAGCAGGAACAGAAGCTACAGCGGGTACAACGGGTTACAGGAGCTACAGCGGGTACAGCGGGTTACAGGAGCTGCAGTGGGTAACAGGAGCTACAGCAGGTACAGAAGGTAACAGGAGCTAAAGCAGGTTACTGATGCTACAGCGGGTTACAGGAACTACAGCGGGTTACAGGAACTACAGGAGCTACAGCGGGTTACAGGAGCTACAGCGGGTTACAGGAACTACAGGAGTTACAGCTGGTTACAGGAACTACAGGAGTTACAGCGGGTTACAGGAGCTACAGCGGGTTACAGGAACTACAGGAGTTACAGCTGGTTACAGGAACTACAGGAGCTACAGCGGGTTACAGGAACTACAGGAGCTACAGCGGGTTACAGGAACTACAGGAGTTACAGCTGGTTACAGGAACTACAGGAGTTACAGCTGGTTACAGGAACTACAGGAGTTACAGCTGGTTACAGGACACTGAGGCGGCGTTTCGTATTTTCGCGGTGTTTACATCCTCATAACGCTGTTTTCATAAACCCAGTTTAAACACTCTTTACTTCACAATTCATTTTTTAATTAAAAACTAATCTCACCAAGAAGAGTTTACATTCTTTTTAAAGCACATTATCAGCTACAATATCAGCCCTTTATTATTGTCGACGGTACAGAATAATGGCGGCCATAAGAGGAACCAAAACAATCGAGCCCGAAACGAAAACCGACCGTCACTGAAACAGAACAAAAAAACCCAGAGGACTCGAATTGCAGTGCGCACACAGAACCATAATCATAACACAGGTCCATTTCACTCGCATAAATATACAGAGCATCAACATTTACGATAAAATACTTACAAAATAAAGGTTGGTGGTAGCGGTGGGCCTGAAGCTGAAATCACGCGATAGAACAGTGCGGTAACAACGAGAGTTCAGACGCGCCTCCTGATTGGCCAGGGCAGTGACGTCATGGTTGCTGTGGCAGAGCTGTTCAGGTTGCCAAATCCTTTATATCTCATTTTTCCGCTCAATCCTACTAGGCTCGCGAAGAGGCTGGAGCCTATTTCAGCCAACATTGAGCGAAGGCAGCGTACACCCTGAACAGTTCGGCAGACCATCCCAGGGCCACACAGAAAATAGTTCACACAGAATCGCAGGGCCGCCTAAATGTTGCTTTCTTCCAAGGGAAATGTTATTAAAAGAAAGAGTCGTATGTATTCGGATAATATTGACAATTCCTTGTTTTTAGCCTAATTTGATTTCTGTTTTACACTCAAATTTTAGCCTCCTAAATCTGACAAGAACTGTTATACACAAAAATTCAAGCATATAAGCATATAAGCAAATGAGCGGGCAGTGGTGGCCTGGTGGTAGGGTGCTGGATTACTGATCCCAAGGTTGGGGGTTCAAGCCCCACTATCAACAGGTTGTCACTGCTGTCCCCCCCAGTGCAGCTAACTGGGTTATCAAAGGCCGGTAATGTGAGAGGCATGTAAAAGAACCATTGCTGATTTTCATCAAGAGTAGCTGCATTGCCTTCAGCATGTTTCTGCCCTGTGATGGCCTGGAGAGCTGTCCAGGGTGTACTCTGCCCAGAGTTGGCTAAGATGGGCGCCAGCCTCCCCGCAACCCTAATTAGGATTAAGCGGTTCAGAAAATGAATGAATAGGCAAATGAGCTACCCAATAATAAAACAATAAAAGGACAACTAACCTGTATTTTATTAATCCTGGTTTATTTATACTGGTTGCTGTTGATCCCTTTCTGATATTAAATTGCATGCACATGAGTGGGGAAATGTGGCTATTTTGTAAGTTCTTTGTAAAATCACACTGATGTCCCGTGTGAATCTTGTGTAAGAGATTCCAAAAGCCTAAATAAAAAGAGAAAAATATTTATGAATTAATTTCTCCTACACAAGTTATAGACTATAAGGGGACGTTTCTAAACCAAATAGTATAAAATGCTCATTTTATCCCCTGTAGATTAGGATGTATTTTATTTTCAAATATATAATTATGGTACAATGAGCTCTGTATCAGTTTTAGACTAATTCACACACGTGAGTCCAATTTTAGCTGAAATGTGTATTGCAGTTTGTTTCGAACATATAGTGGGGTACAGTGTCACGGGTACAAATGTCTTACATAATAAAGGTGTCAAATAATAAACATCAATGTCCTCTGTATATCCTACATAAGCACATTCCACAGGAAGGACAGAAACGCAGTTGAAACCGGAAGTGGCCCCGGGGCCTGCGCCGACTGATCCTGCGGGGGGTCTGATATTCTGCAGGGGGTTTCGTTGCTCGACAATTTTGCGCATTTGTTCCAAGGCGTGATCCTGCATGAGGATGTAGTTCCTGACCTGCAGCAGCAGTTTCTTGGTGTGATCTCCTCTGAAAGGTTTCACATCCCGCAGATCGTGAAGAGCGTCGTTCAGCGCGCGCATGCGCCGTCGCTCACGCGCGTTAATAGTCATCCGCGCGCCTGCGGGGCCGTCTGGGGGTGCACGCCGAGGTGGGACCCGTCTGTTAGATCCGCGGGGAGACTCGAAGCTTCTTTCGTTGCTCGTTACGGAGGAACTCGTGTGTAGTTCAGTTTTCGAGGCGTCACCGTTGAAACTCTCACTGCGGGGCAACCACCGGCCCAAACCGGGCAAACTGTTCCCACCCGAGTCCAGTGTTTCAGAAAACACATCCAGCACCTTAGAGCCCCCTCCTCCTCCTCTCTACTCCGCTTCATAAGAGCTCATAGTCAGGGATTAATAACAAGCGCAATCTAATCACGGACTCAACACAAACACAAACAAGTCTGGGTTTAATAAAAACATGCCAGACACCACGGTGTAGAGGAGACACACAGGGACGCAGGGCTGGATATCAGTAAAATTACTCTTTTATAGGAATTTACTTTATTATGTTACAGTTAACAAATTCATTTGCTTCATGTTTATTATTATTATTATTATTATTATTATTACTATTATTATTATTATTATCATTATTCTTATTATTATTACTATTATTATTGTTATTATTATTATTATTATTAGTATTATTATTACTACCACTACTATTATTATTATTAGTGGTAGTAGTGGTATTATAATTATTATTACTACTACAATTATTATTAGTAGTATTATATACTATTATTAGTATTTTTATTAGTATTACTAATATTATACTACTACTACTATATATTATTATTATTATTATTATTATTAGTAGTAGTAGTAGTAGTAGTAGTAGTAGTATAACATTAATAATAATAATAATAATAATAATTATTATTATTATTATTAATATTATTAATATTATTATTATTATTATTAGTAGTAGTAGTAATAGTAGTAGTATAATATTAATAATATAATTATTATCGTTATTATTATTATTATTAGTAGTAGTAGTAGTAGTGGTATAATATTAACAATAATTATTACTATTATTATAATTATTATTATTAGTAGTAGTAGTAGTATAACTTTAATAATAATAATAATAATTATTATTATTATTATTATTAGTAGTAGTAGTAGTATTAGAATAATATTAATAATTATTATTGTTATTATTATTATTATTACTATTATTATTATTAGTAGTAGTAGTAGTATAATATTAATAATTATTATTGTTATTATTATTATTATTATTATTATTATCATCATAATTATAATAAACAATAGTGTTTTTTTCCCTTTTGTCAATTGTTTAACAATTTATTTAGTCATTGTTTCTTTTAATAATTACTGCTGTTATTTATTTATTCATTCTTACATATTTAAAATAACATGTTTGATTCAATAATTCATTCATGTCGCAGTAGTGCCCTCCATTTATTTGTATTGTTGTTGTTCACCAGCACTGACATCATACTCAGACTAAAAAGATTATACTTGGATGGATTTTACTTGTTTATCAAAACAACTTCACTGAAATTTTTTGACCAGCTCCTCCATCTGTAAAAAATAATTCATAAAGCATGAAGTTTTAGAATGCAGTTAAGGAGATTTATGAAATAAAGATGTAAAGAAGAATAACAGAAAGGAAGGGGGGTCTACAAATAATCTAGTCTAGAACCTTTTAAAAATGTTTTGAACATGTAGTGAAATTAGTTTCAGTCCCCAATATATATATATATATATATCTCGAGAGAAAGGGGGAGATATTGGTTTATTAAAACCAGACCACTGATTCATCTCTGAGTCAGTTAAAACAGTGGTTCTCCTTTAAACCTTTTACAGTAATAAATACTGTTACAGATATGTATATCTATACAAATACATATAATTACTGTAAATACACATTGCACATTACACACATAAATATAAATTAATAAATAATTAAAGAACATCTACATTTACATTTTTTTTACATCCTTAGCTGAGTTATCATGCACCCATAACTGAGGCTTAGAGGGCTGTTTGGATCTGGCCATGGTGACATTAGACACTTCAATAGATCGGTTCCACCTGCAGGAGCTTCAATTCAATGGCACCAATCTAATTTTATGGACTTGAAGATCTGATGCATATAAAGGTGTACTTAATTTTTCCATGTGATTGTCCTGTTGTTTATGAAAATTACCTTAAGAAAAAAAAAAGACTACAGAATATTAGTTTTATGTGTCATTTGTTATAATAAATCACCTTCACTTCATCCAGAGGCACAGTGTCAGGGTGTAATGTTTGCTTGTTCTAATATTAACCTGTTAAAACTGAGAGAATTATTTTTGGATTCATATACAATTGGCCATAACAATATGTATATAGTATATCACAACAATCCTAAACACTGTAAAGATTATTTACACCAGAAACAGCAAATCTAGAGCACTGATAACGACGGTCCAGATTCCAGATTGGATCCACTTAAGCAAATTGAACTGATTCATATACAACAGTTTCCTCCAAAGACAGTGTTTAGGAAGGGAACAGTTACAGACTAAACTACAGATAAGAGAGAGAGAAGAGAGAGAGAAAGAGAGAAGAGAGAGAATGACAGAAGAGAGAGAGAGAAAGAGAGAAGAGAGAGAATGAGAGAAGAGAGAGAGAGAAAGAGAGAAGAGAGAGAATGAGAGAAGAGAGAAAAGAGAGAAAGAGAGTGAGGGGGAAGGAGAGAGAGAGAGAGAGAGAGAGTGTGTGTGTGAGAGAGAGGACCAATAGAGAGTGAGAGAGAGATGGGGGGGGGAGAGAGAGAGAGAGAGAGAGAGAGAGAGAAGAGAGAGAGAGAGAGAGAGAGAGAGAGAGAGAGATATGTGTTTAACAATTTTCTCTGGTTTCCACTTAATATCATGCCTTTTTTCCTATTAAATACAGAAAAAGGAAACAGGAGGCTGATTGGCTTTTTATGTTGATTTGATTTCTGTTGAATAGACAATATAATAAATGACTATATTCTTCCCACTTGTGAGAAATGCCACAAATAATCCAGATTAATTAGTCATCATTTTCAAATGCAAATGTCTGTGATTAGAAATTAGACCCTGACTGTCTCTTTGTGAGGAGGGGGTTGATGGAATGCAATCAAGCGTTCTGTGGAAACACATCTGCTTAATGTGGGATAGATTTTAGTACCAATTTGTTGGTATTAACAGTGTTTCTAAACATTGCACATTTTTGTAAATTTAACGTATCCATCATAATTTCCTGAAGGTTACAAAGAAATTACCATATTCAACTTAAAACAAAACTTTTTAACAGCATTACAGTATTATGTGAACAAACCAGAAGCTACAACACACATGCAGATCACAATTAAGAGCTCTGCTCATATCAGGAGCGCCGTTCAGGGGGATGGAGTCAGAGAACAAAGCATAAGAGAAATAGATGGGCAGAGACACAGGGTTGGAGGGGAACTAATATATTAATATATGGAAATTAAAGCATGAATAAGCGTGGCAGGCACACCCATCTGCGCACACACACACATACACAGATGCTGACACACCCTCAGAGCAACATTTGCATATGACCTTCCACCCCGAGGGGTGCCTGGACTAATTTATATCTTTAAGATGCAGGGTGCAGGTAATCAGTTCAAATAAAGCAAACATGATTATGGTAAGTAATAAAAATGTAATAAAGGATGGATCATTCTCAAAACGCCAAATATTAATATAATATATGGATAATTATACTGAATTTTGTGGAATATGCTTGGGATGCTCAGAAAGGTAAAGTGTCATCAAAAAAAAAAAAATCACATATGAGGCAGACATGTTAACATGAGACAAACAGAGAATTAAAAATAATGTGTAGTGCATATGATGTCATGACTGTGTGTGTGCCTGTCCAAATCTAAACTGGATAAAACACCTAGTACGTTTTACACAATAATGCAGTAAGTGATAGAGAATTTATGCTTTATGAGACCAATTGTGCAAACACACACATATACGTATTTCATTAAAATTAAGTTGGAATTACATTAAAAACATAAAAATAATTCTGAGGTTGAGAAATTCACAATTTTACTCTTTCTGGTTTCAGGTAATAATGTAAAAGCTAAGTCACATAATTGAAAGGCCACAATTTCTTCTCCGAGCTGTATTATGTCACTCTCCAGATCTTCCATACTGGAGAGAAGATCAGATCATTCCACTCATACTTACTCCTTACACCACCCGCTGTACTGTGGACTGTTGGTGATGGGGAAGGGGGGGTCTTAGACCAGTAAGTGGGGTGAAAGAAAAGCCGTTGCCGGGCGACTGAATCACCGTTGCCATAGTAAACTTGAATCAAGCAGCTGAGCCAATCATCCGAGACCATGTGGGCCAGAGTGGGTCTTGTGCTACTCAGAGATGCGCACGTGGGAGGAAGATTGAGGAACAGAGGATGTTGAGGGTGGAAGGCATGTGTGTGTTGGGGGAGGGGGGGTGTGGGGGTTGGGGGGGTGGATAGATGGGTGGTCTGTCAAAAAGATATGGGAGGGAGGCAGGGAGCAGGAGTGGATCACCAGAATTAATTTAGTGTCCACTTCTAGGGATTGTTATCTCATCTAACTGGATCAGAAATTTGACTCAGAGTAAATTTAGAAGGTAATAACTGGACTTAGATTCTTTAATATATTTTACGGTTTTGTGTCATTTCAAATGCAGGGTATTATTTTGTCCTTTTAAATTTCTGAGCGGATGCTAGACTCAGTCACAGTTTCTGAAATAATTTCATTGAAATAATGACTGAAATTTAAACTGACCTATTCATTCATCCATCCATTTGCCAAGCCGCTTAATCCTACTAGGGACGTGGGTAGGCTGAAGCCTTGTCACCTGATTCTGGGTGAAGGTGGGGTACACCCTGAACAGCTCACCAGTCCATTGCAGGGCCTACAAACACACACAACTGTGCATTCACACCTAGGGACAATTCGGAAACAGCCAATTAGCGTAATGTGCATGTCTTTGGACTGTGGGACGAAACTGGAGTATCCAGAGGAAACCCACGCAAACGCGGGGAGAACATGAAAACTAAGCAAAGACGCTCGATCCAAGTCTGTGACTCGAATCCAAGACCTTCTTACTGCGAGGCGAATGTGCTAACCACCGTTCTTTAATTAAAATGATGGACATTAAGTTAAAATTGTCTGAAATATAGATTAGCCGGACAACAGGACCTTTCCAGAAAGTAGGTAACAGTGGTTGTTACTGCAGCTGAACTCTTTCTAATGTCCTGGGAAAGACATTGGTGACAGCGGTGGATCTGTGGTTAAGGCTCTGGGTTACTGATCAGAAGGTTGGCGGTTCAAGCCCCACTACCACCAGTCTGCCACTGTTGGGCCCTTGAGGTAGATCTGTTGGACCACTGTTGGGTTTTCTACACTGAGACTGGCTTATCAGGCCAGAGCTTATTCCTGCTTTCTGTAGAGTGAAGCGACCAGAGGTTCTCCTGGATTGGATGCTAGTATTTTTTATTTATTTTTTTTACTGATACTCATTTACGGTGCTGGGTGGACCGAGGCACATTTGTGGTTAAGGTCTTGCTCACAGGTCTTAGCACGATGGGGGTCTAACAAGGATTCGAGCCCACGACCTTTCGATTACGAGACTAGCACAATAACACTTACGCCACCAGGCCCACCGTTGGGCCCTTGAGCAAGGCCCTTATCCCTCAAGTACTCAGTTGAATAAATGTGATAATGGATAAGGGTATCTGTCAAATATCATAAAGGTAATAAACGTTGAAGTGGGGCCGGTGGCGTAGCGGTTAGGGTGCTGGGCTCACGATCGTGAGATCATGGGTTCGAATCCCCGTTGGACCCCCACCTTGCTAAGACCCCTGGGCAAGGTCTTAACCACAAGTGTGCTTCTGTCCACCCAGCAATATAAATGGGTACCAGTAAAAAATACTGGGACGGTAACCTGCGATGGACGAGCGTCCCATCTAGGAGGAGTTAAACTCCTAGTCGCTTCACGCTACAGAAACCGGGGATAAGCACCGGCCTGATGAGCCACTAGGCTCGGGTGTAAAAGCCAAAATTAAACGTTGAAGGGAATTTTTTTTTTTAATTCTTGCAAATAACAATACAGCCCAGTCGCTGCTATGTCTCAGGCACACTAATGCATTTTCCCTGGGCTCTGTTTTGTGGATGTAATGGAGAGGCCCCTGCTCGGACTGTCCACTCAAAGAGCCTCACAGAGCACAGCAGCCAAGTGAATGGAGACGAACGAGCTGCAGCCGTATTGTGATGCAGAGGGAGAGACGGAAGTGGGGGGCTCCTCCTTCCACCACCCATAAAAGGACAGTCCCCCCTAAAAAACCCGCACCACGTTTGATCAGATTTCCGGACACTTCAACGAGCTGAACCTTCCAAATGGGAATAGGCGAAGGCCATGGTGGGGAAGCTTCCAAATCCGAATAAATGGACGCAGAGGGTCTTGATGTGAACTAGACCACCAGGTAGAAGTGAGCGGAGAAGCCCAGCGCTATGGATGACGTGCTATAGATGCTCGGTGCGGTACATGCGAGGCTGGCTGTGGTGGAAGGAAAGGGATGAGATCAGGGCGCAGAGTGAGGAGTGAGCAGTGAGGAGTGAGCAGGTGCCTGCACGCGCCATTTTGCTTCATGTTGAAGTCGGCGTCGTTTAATCAGGCTGTGCACCTAGAAGCTCTGCAGTCGGTAGGCGTGAAATCAGTGCTCACGAATCTGATGCTTGTGTGTAGAATTAAGGTCAAAATTCTATTGTACGGGTGCATTTAGGATGCGTATTCCTTTCTCTTGGGCTCAGATCGATTCCACTGTGTAGCTTGTGCTCATCAAAGACAACCTGGTGTGTTTTTATTTGTTTATTCTATTTTATTTTATGCGGATTTTTATTATTATGATTATTTTTTCCCTCCGTGAATGTCAGCGTCGCTGATTTTCAAGGGCATATTCTCCTGATGGGGATTTAGTTCTAACGAGGAGGGGTGGGGGGGTGGGGGGGTGTACTCTCGGTCCGTGTCATGACGTCACCCTGTCCCGATGTAATCCTCTTTGCGCCGAGCCTTATCATCAGCAGAGCAGGGTGAGAGAGAGAGAGAGAGAGAGAGAGAGAGCGAGAGAGCACAAGGAAGCGCTAATCTCTGCAACACTGGAGCCGAGCACAAGCCTAAGAGCTGAACATTGCGGCAGAAGCGGATCACGAAGGGAATAAGAAGCTCCGGTTCGGGCCTGTTCGCGCGTGATGGACTGCGCCTGTCCGGCGGGATGCAGGGATGACGGGCAGGTCGAAGGGAAAAACATCCTCGCAGGAGGAACCTTTGTTTACGGAGATGCTCGAGGACCGATTCGGTGCCTTTTTATTTTTTACATTTTTTACATTTTTGTTTGTTGATGATGATGATGATGATGATGATGATTTTTGCTGGGATTAAATTTTGGGGAGGGGCTCGGAAAGGTTTTATTTGTTGTAGTGCAAGAATAGAAGGATGTCCTACCTACAAGGGTGATAAGAAATGATCCGATTTGTTTACCACCCTATTGAGCAGAAGGATGTAAGAGACCAAGAATGATATTAATATATTTATATGTGTGTATAAATATAAATATATATATTTGTGATTTGATTTTAAATGCAAATAGTGCACCCTTAAATTCATTACATTGTGTTATTTAGGTGATGTGCTTTCTCAGGCCTTTAGAACACACAGATCTTGGTTTTGCAGTAGGGATTGTCGGGGTGTCTGATAATCCCGGCTGATTGAAGGACAATAGCGCTGGATGCGAGCTGCACACGTCTAGAAATAGAGTTTCACTGAATCCTCCGGCAATAGGAAGAGGCCGATGGCCTGCTTTCAGTGCGCCTGCATTCCTGCTTTTATTCTGCGTTGTGTACTGGATCTGATCGAGCCCTGATACGGAGGGATTCTGAATCATCAGCGACTTCATGCGGCAGATCCCCGGGCTCCGGCTCTGCGTGTTCACGGCGGACCTTGATTTAATATCCGATACAATTAAGGCACGCGGTGAATGCCAAGAGAGGCTCCTCGAAACTGCAGGGTTCATCAACATGATGACAGGATGTGCTGGGGGGGGGGGGGGGGGATTGAATGAAAACATGCAGATAACACGTAGAATTTCCACTGCGATGGATCTGCAAAGCGTTCAGCCTACACATTTACCCCAACAGGGCTTTTTTCCGCCTTTCTTTTCTTTTCTTTTTGCCGCTTGCCCGTGAGAGGTGTTGGGCAGATGCAGGATAGAAATAGCACCTCCGACAGCTAGAGTCCAAAGCCTTTGCTTTTTCAGATCTGCTCACATTACAGTAAACGTGTCAGAGAGCATCAGATGGCTAATGAGCATCAGATAGTTGAGCTCCAGTCTGTAGCTCCATGGTGAATGGTCTGAGATTGGGTTTGCATTAAATGCTTAGGTAATGACATGCGCGTCCAATTAGAAGGCTAGTCGATTTATTAAAAAAAAAAAAAAGGGAGGGGGGGGTATTTGTCTTATTTTATAAAGTGAATAAATAAACTTACAGCTACAGGGCAATATATTTAATAATACATAATGCTGCATCCTGAAGAGCGTTGTAACTGCAATAAAAATACAATAAAAACATTTAATTTTTTATAAATGCAGGGTGTTCAGTGATGAGATATTTGGCCTTGCCTACATTTGTGCGTTAAAATTAAATATGATTCATTTTAAAAATTGCTGAATGTGTCATTTTACCCATCTCTCTCTGGGACACCAGTGTCATCCTCTCAAAAAGCTGCTTCTTCTAAATAAAGCATTCCATCGCCTAACTGAACATTACTGCAGGACATCTGTCAAATATAGTGTCTTAAAAATATAAATGAGTGGTTACGAAGGCTTCTTGTAACCCCCTCATTCTCCTTTACTTTCCTTTGTCTTTTGGACTCACTTGTATCACTGGAGAGCTTGTGACCTCCTTGGTGGTTATAACATGATAGAGGTCACACAGAGAATGTCAAATAAATTAAATACCTCTAAAATATGGAGTGTAATTTCACTTCACTTGTTTTTTTTTTTTTTTGCACACAGCAATTTACGCAGCATGTATTTTGTGTTTGTTATCAGAATAACAGGCATGGGTTTTTTTTTTTTTTCCCTAACTCTGCAGTAGCTTAAGCAATATTATGGACTGCTTCAAACCACAGATTACATCCCACAGATGCAATAGAGCATAAAGAGGTAAAGAAAATTCAATAATAAAAAAAAGAATTACATTATTTCGAGGATAATATACCCATAGAGACAGATGTGGCTAGAAAGTGGGACCTACTAATATCTTGGGGGATATAAACATGCAATTATTTATTAAAATGTAATTGCATAACAATAAAGTACAATAGTGATATTTTGTTCAATTTGTATTGTAATTCAATATTGCTTCTTTATTGGTATAGATGGGCAAAAAAGTAACCTCTGGCATCTCATGATATCTGAGAGGACTAATGTTCAAATTAAGTAAATTCTTGATCTAAAACGTCTCATAACTATTGGCACCCCTAGAAATTCTTATGAATAAAAGAAACAAACTTGTTCCTATTATAATTTATTTTTTTAAAGTGTAGGAACTCTTAAATGGTCATTCATGACTTTCACAGAGGCCACAGTCCCTCGTTATCAACATGACTGGCAAAAATAAAAATGAAAAATACTACATGGCTGAACATGCAATTATCAGCTGTTAGGAGTTAAAAAAACGGAAGACAATAAAACTTTAACGAACATGCCTGGAACAGGATGGAAGGGTATTTTACCTTTTATACAGTGGGAAGGATGTTCAAGGGAGGATGGAAAGCATCTCTCTAAGGATTAAGGTTGGAGATTTTCAAAAGATTAAAAAAAAAAGGCCCTGAATCTACAATTTGACACCACATCCATGGCACAACTGGAACTGGATTCTTAGGTTTGATGAGGTGAACAGAGCTTCAAGGCAATAAACCTTCAAGGTCAACTTGGTGTATAAAGAAGAATAATTGGCCCAAAAAAAATAAATAAAAAATTGCAGAATGGTAATAAAAATGGTTTGACATGGCAAATACAGTCTCTAAAACCAAACAAAAACCTGTGGCAGTGCCAAATAAAAGCCTCAGCCGAGAAGGAGGGTTCAGGATTACATCCCTTTTCTTTGGTCTGCACTCGCCAACCATATCAACCATTATGGAAGACATAGTGCTGTTAATGATGACAAATGGAGATTGCGGCAAGTAAATGCAGGTAATTCTCTCTCTCTCTCTCTCTCTCTCTCTCTCTCTATATATATATATATATATATATATATATACACACACACACACAC
>JAQMYF010000015.1:16070899-16089673 GCA_030014195.1 Neosilurus mollespiculum
ATATGCGCGCCGGTCAGGTACCACACTGGTTTGTCCATGTAGTGTGTGGAGAGTAACCAATAAGGAGTGTGAGCTACCTGCTTGCCTTTAACACATTACTTCTATTTCAACTACCCAGTTTCGATGCCCCATGTTTCCTTCCAGACACTGATCCGATACCCAGGTAATAAATATATCCGTATTCATTTTCAGTATCAGCTGTGTACCATTTACCCCGTGTAAGACAGAATACCCTAAGAGCATGCAGAGAATGAATGCCCGAACACCATCCCTGAATCACTTTATTATACAAACATGTAAATATCCAGATATAAACAGCTGTCGAGGCACAGCCATCATTTAGAAAAGATAGAACTCTAACATTAATTAATACGGAAAAGTTTAATTAAAGTTAAACTTACACAATAGCATCTTCAAAGTTTATTACTGTGAGAAAACAAATCTGTGCTTCCACTGTGTAGAAAAAATAATCTTAAATGTAAATGTAATTATTGCATCATTTGAATGCTTTCAGTGTTTGCAGCTGCAGTTTGTCAGTGCGGCGTTTCATGGGTCGGCCCCGATGGCTGCCGCTTGCTTTTGTCCCGTTTCCCCCCCTTGCATTGCTGAACCTGTCGTACGCTTCTGCATGGTGTGTTTTCAAACGCTTTATAAGATTGCTAGTGTTGAATTTAGAAACACTGCTGCCGCCCCTCCTAACTGTTGTCTTCAATGGAATATTTCTGAATTGCAGAAATCATGCTAACAGTGGCTGCCGTACGTTACAACCGGAGGTTACTACTTCTTCGTTACTGTAAACAAAAACTGGCAAAAATAGTGATTTTCTACAGGCGGATGTCCGGGATTGAAAACAGCAGCTTGTAATTTGTGTAAAACCCGCTTTATGATGTGGTATTAGATCAGCGCACAGACTGACTACCCGATATGAATCCGGTTGTTTTTTTTTGGTGTTTGTGTGCACAATTTTAGTCTTATCCAATTTCCAATTTAGTCGTATCCAATCTCCACCCCTCACCTGTTACCAACCAGGGAGGGGTGTAAGCATGCACATGTGCCTTCCATGACAAATTGCCATCTGCATCTTTTACAAACTGCTGCACATGGACTCCTGGTCGCGGACGGCTGGAGTATAAAGCTGGATTCGAACCTGGCGTATCTTGTTGATGCAGCACTCGGGTGTCACACTCCGGCATTTTTTGCCAGTTTGGAGCGATTTACAATACTGTTATCGGTATAACTAATTTCAGCAGGCTTGATAATCCCGTCTGAACGCAGCTGTACTGATCAGTGTAAACAGCTTTTAATCAGTTACTGGTTTCAAATTATTTTTAATGTGAGACTTTATATAAATTTTATATGATGGTTTTCTCTTTCTGACAGGAAAATGTTGCTTCTGACTAAGAACATTATTTAGGTGGCATCCTAAATTAGCACAACTAACAGCGGTAAATGATATACTACAAGTCAAACATGCGCTTATGGATATTATTTCCCATTACTGACCTCAAAATATTTTCTATTTACCCTTACAGAAAGCAAGGGCAAAACACCAGGGCATTTTTCAAAAAAAAAAAAAATCCCAGAGCAAACATTACTAAACTAAATATGAGATGAGGGGAAGGACGTCTGTTCATGTCTGAGAGTTCAACTGTCACCCATTCAAGATGCACATGGTGGTTTTCTTATCCGTCATTTTTATTGGGAAAAAGAAAAATGTTATAAGTTTGTGCGACAACATCCTTCGGTGTTAAAATGCAGAGTTTCTTAACAAAATAGTTAAAGGCTGA
The DNA here is from genome assembly GCA_030014195.1 of Neosilurus mollespiculum. NCBI lineage: Eukaryota > Metazoa > Chordata > Actinopteri > Siluriformes > Plotosidae > Neosilurus > Neosilurus mollespiculum. Next base: position 16,072,687 of record JAQMYF010000015.1, read on the forward strand.
CACGTTTGCAAAAGAACAAAATTCTACGGATATTTTAACAGTCATACAGGTTTATACAACACTGGTACACAAATGATCAGAAGTCGTTTGCTTCAGAAACAAAATGCTGTATTTATTACGGATTTCGTTACGCTGAATTCAAATATGACAAAAACGGCTGATTGGATCCCAGATATTAGATATTTCAGTTTTTACATTTGATGTCTACCTAATTACATCCAAAATGAAGCTACATGCATATGGTTTCTACAGCTGATCTAGAACAATCTGTTCTACAAAGTGATGCGAGTTAATGGAGTTAACGTTGCATCATTCATGACTTCTAGGGACAATATGATGAACTATATGATGAACTCCATATCATTTGTGATGCAATACCAGCTTCAGATTGAATCATTTATTGTTTTGCCGAAAAAGAAAGAATAAAAGTAACTTTCAAACCCAGTCATTAATGATTATCACCACATTTATATAATATATCCACAAATAAGTATTAAAAAAACACTGCAATTTTAGGTAGGGCTCAGTGCAGGTCAAACTCCCACCATGTCCAGGCTTTGAACCCATGACCTACTGCACCTGAAGTAACTGTTCCGGCACTGAACCTAGTTACCTAAATTTTATTCCTATGTTCAGTCAAACATGTATTTAGTGACTTGTGATTTAAATTCAGATCCCTTCCCTTCATGACTCCTAAATCGGGGGGGAAATTTATTTCAGAAGCATTTTGGCTGTAGACCAGAGCTCTCTGTATATAACTGCTCATTCGAAAATAAACATCATGTGTTTGCAATATTTTTCCAACCTGTAAAATTAAGAGCAGATTGTTTTTTCACTGCTCTCATAAATGTATACCATGCTTTCTTCCCCCTTTTTATACATTCTGTTTTTCAAGAAAAGCTACAGCATGTTCTCCATACCGCATGATGTACATACAGTGGCAAGAAGAGAGAACCCTTTACAGTTACCTGCATTTATGCATTTTATCTTAAAATACTGTTTGATCTTCATCCAAGTTACAGTAATCAACAATTTGCTTTAACCAATTACACAAATGAATGCTTTGTTCTTGTCCATCCTGAATCTATTATTTAAACGTTCACAGTGTATGTTACAAGTAGGATATGAGCTAACTGGAGGCAGAAGTTCACAAACCTGAAGTCTAATGAAGGAAACAAATTTGAAGATGACGGTTAGAGCTACTTCGCAATGGACAAGAAGCCTCTTGGGCGCACGGTGGCACGGTGGTTACCACGTCAGCCTCACAGCAAGAAGGTCCTAGGTTCAAGTCCCGGGCTCAGGCATGTAATCCCCATGCTTGCTCACATTTCCCTCCACGTACTCCGGTTTCCTCCCACAGTCCTTTCCAAAATGTCCCCAAATGTGAATGGTTGTGTGTGTGTGTGTGTGTTCGCTCTGCAATGGACTGGCAGGGTGTTCAGGGTGTACCTTGCCGATTAAGGGGTTCGGCAAATGAGTGAGTGAAGCATCTTCTGCTATGAACCATGCATCACAAAAAAAAAAAAAAATCTCTGGAGACCTATGATTAAGAAATGTTTATTTGCATAAAGCTGGAAAGGGTTACAAAATCTCAACAGTATGACAAATGAGAGGATACTTGGAGAGGACGGCTAAGATTACTATAAGGCTCATCACCGTAAAGTAACAGCTAAAGGCTTGAAGAAATCATCGCAACTGGCTAACATCTATGTTCAGGAGCAAACATCAAACAAGTAGGGTGTCCATGGCAACATGAAGCTGCAGAGCTCCAAAAGAAAAAAAAATACGTTACTGAGTGCCTGAAGTTTACAAAAGCGCACCTTGAAACTGCACAATGCTTCTGCCAAAATGTTTTCTGGACTGATAAAATTAAATTTGACTTTAAGTAAGGTGGCTGGAGCATCATGATTTGCGGCTGGTTTTTTTTTTTGGTTCAGGGCCTGGAAACCTGGAATCAGATAAGATAAATTCCGAGCCCAGACCTTAAACCACAAGAGGACCTGCCCCACCAGACATCCTTATGACTAAGTTGAAGCAGATCAGTGTATGTAGTGGATCAGGTGGTTAAGGCTCTGGCTTGCTGATCCAAAGGTTGGGGGGTTTTAAGTTCCATGCATCACCAAACTACCACTGTTGGACCCTTGAGCAAGTCCCTTAACCCTCAATTGCTCAGCTGTATAAATCGATCATTGTAAGTCACTCTGGATAAGCGGGCCATAAATGACAAGGAAAAATGGACCAAAGTTCCACCTGAGCACTGAGCAGATCTGATCCCCAGCTATTGGAAACATGTTTGAAGTTACTGCTGCCACTGGAGGTTTGCTCAGTTATTAGATCCAAGGGTTCACTTACTGTTTCCAGCAGCACCGCGAATGTTTAAAGGATGTGTTCCACAAAGATAGAAATTATTTTATTATTCATTCAAGAGACTTTCTAGTTTCTGACTGCTTTAAAGCTATCAAATAATCCATGATGTTGCATCCTTGCCATCAGTTAATTGACACGATTATCGCACAACTGGTACAAGTCAATGTTCCTCCTCGTAGAGATCACATAAGATAAACAGGCTACGCCTCGCCGCACACTGATGGAGCACTGCGGCCCTGTAAACTTCATTTCATTTTCTCAATGTCCACAGAGAGATCGCGATAGAAAACTACAACATAATAAATCTTAAGAAAATAAAGTTTACAGCTCAGAACCACAGTGTTTTGGACACGGCCATACCTACTATTTTATTATATCTATGTTCTTCCTCTAACCTATCACCCCAGACAAAATGGCTGCCCGACCTCCTGAACATCACAAATGTTGATAAGTCTTACTAATACTTAGTAAAAAAGGCCTAATTCTTAAAAATAAAAATCGATCCTTACCGACAAACACTTCAATTCCATATTTTGTTAATTTTCATGTCTAGGATGATGCTCAACAGCTATCTAGCAACATAGTAATGCAAGTGTTTGTTGTATTGTGAAGAAAACGATGCATTAAATACGTCAACTCTACTTATTTACTAACTGCGAGTATATAGTTTTTTTTTTAATAATTTGAGGAAAGTTATCCATACAAGTGACATGTATCAGTTTACACACAGCTAACATGACTACTACATCAGCTCTTCCTCTCTGCTCTCTCATAATGCAGCCTCACCCAAGTATCCAGCTCCACCTAGTGGCAGGACAATCCTGACACACTGTCTACTTATAGATTTTGAATGAATAATAATAATTATAGAATTTGGTTTTCACATGATATGGAGAATTATTCAATCTTGGAAGCCTCGGTGAATAACACCTCCATCGAAAAATTCTCCATATCATAATTCAGTTAATGAATAATTTACTTAATTATTTGTGATTAGTGAAATCAGGTTGTTTGTTCATTACTGTAACTTGAATATCAGACCTCATTTCAAAATAAACATACACAGATAATAGCATAGCACTCGCACACTTTTTTTCTTTCCACACAAACATTAAAAACAATAATGATGAATTACCTTTCTCACCACCTCCTCCTCCTCCTGTCGTTTCTCATAGTGTGAGAAATCGTCGAAGATGGATGTGGTGTGTTTGTAGGTAGCAATGATCTTCAGCACCTGTTTGGCCTTCTCCAGTGGTACCTCCTGTGTATCACGTGAGTTGGTCACGGGTTTGTTGTCATTGTTCTCCAGGCGGATATGGCGCAGCTGGCTATTGGGCACATCCTTAACAAAAAGCCAGTCCACGTCAAATTTGCCCTTCCACTTGTCCTGAGCCCAGACACCAGCACTAGTGCCGTAGTCTACTGGTGATCGCATCTCGGCCACGCCACAGAAGTGCCCGCTGCCGTTTACACTAAACAGCAGGTAGACTGGGCCCCGGCCATTGAGGCCACGGAATGCCGCATCCAGCCTCTTATTGCCATGCTCTGTGCTGCACCAGATGGAGTACTTGATTGAACGGTGGATGTCGTCTTCTGAGTAGCTCTTGATGATGAAAACACGACCATGCTTCAGGTTCCAGTCAAAGTCCTTCGGGTTGTAGCTATGCGATGCACGCAGCTTCTCCAGCAAGGGGTGTGGGTCTCCTGAGCCCATGCTGGAACTAGAGCTATTGCCCATCACCCCTCCACCATTGCCTAATCCGCCACCAGCAGAAGGGCAAGTGCTATCCATGCTGCCCCCTCCACCATAACCTGGGTTTCTGTTACGTGGTGCTATCCACCGTGTCTGAGGGGGCGGAGCCGGTGTATGATTCTGGTAGGGCTGAGGAGGAGCAGGGGGTGGCGGAGCCTGCAGAGCCATATGCTGTGCCAGCGACTGGGCTGAGGGCATTGGTGGCTGAGGGTGAGGGGGCAAGTGACAATGTGAGAGAGAAGGTGGCTGCTGCTGCTGCTGGGGAGGCAAAGGTGATGCCACTTTGGTCCCCTTGTTGTCCCAGGTGCCAATGTCCATGTTGTGTTTGATGGGTGGTGGTGGTGGTGCAACTCCTGCCACAGGCATCCCCGCTTTGCTTTTGACCTTCAACTGCTGCGCTTTGGCTGGTTTACTTGCGATGGCTGCCCAAGAGGTGGGTTTGGGGGTAGGCATGCCTACTGGGTTCCCACCATTGCCAGCAGGTACCGCCCCACTGGCTCCAATGACCGAACCCACAGTCTTAACAGCCGAACCAGTGCCGGTGACAACGTCCCCTCCGATCTTTAGTCCAAGCATGCCCTGCTCCAGACTGTTCATACCTGGTGCCTTGTTTAAGGTGTCACTGTGGAAACCTGTCTGCCCATCGGGCACAAGCGTGCCACCCAAAGAGCTGGGCGGATAGCTGTAGCTGCCCCCGTAGGCTGAGCTTTGAGTCTGCTGGCCCTGAGAGCCACTCGTGCCCCAGGCTGAAAAGGCAGGATTCTCTGGGAAGAAGTTAAAACGGTGAGGGTAGATGCTGCTACCCAATCCTCCTGGCTGTCCAAACACAGTGTCATGCATGAAATGGTGGTCTCCATTGCTGAGCGGGGCATAAGGGGCAAGGTAAGGGATCGGAGGGTCACCACCAGTTGACCAGGGAGCCTCACTAAGGGGGTAGGGGAACCCAATGGATGGCGCATAGTAGCTTGATAAGTAGGGGTCGGTCATGGATTGGTAGCTGTTGTTCTGAAACGCAGAGAGGATGTAGTTTGAACCTCGTAATAATGGTGATAATCATAAAAATTTGCAACACTAATGGTAAAGTGTTGATCACATCAGACATGGGTAGAGATAAGCCAACCAAAACTAGCAAATATTAACCAGCTAACTTCGGTCTTACCCATTCTCAGTAGAGTTGATTCGCATTGATCTAACTAAATAAACCAGCCAAATTCTGTCCTAGTATCAGTTCTGTGTTTACACTGCATTTTTTCCTTTGGTTATATCCACTTTTTGGCTGCCTGTTTACATATAATTTAGAAATGACCCATATATGATACAAGTATTTACACTCACTTAACAGATAAAACCACCTGCATGTGTACAAGAGGGCTTTGATACCGAAATGTAGGTTTAAACAACCAGCCAGCACTGCGATGGATCAATAAATGAATGAAATGAGTTACTGCCTCCTGAAGCACCTTCAGAGGTTCCCAAAAGTGAAGAACAACAGGAGATCCCTTATTGCAGTGATGATTGCTATTACGTTGGTGCTGAGCGATACGTGGATGCGAGAAAAGATTCGTGGGACCATGTTGTTGGAGGTTTTGATCAGAAAGAGTGGGTCAGCAACTGTCACATGAGGAGAGACGCATTTAACAGTCATGTGAGTGACAATGAGAATTCCCCTCTCACTTTTAGTTTCGCAACCATCACAAACGCAGAGAATGTCGTTCTGTCAGTTTAGATGACAGTTAATAGATACGAATAACGGCAGCACGGTGGAATGGTAGTTAGCACATTCGACTGGATTCGAGTACTGGGCACAGGTGTTTGTGTGGAGTTTGCATGTCCCCCCCGTGCTTGTGTGGGTTTCCTCCTGGTTTTCTCCCACAGGGCAAAGACATGCTCATTGGGCTAACTGGCTGTTCCGAATAGCCCCTAGGTGTGAGTGTGAACAGTTGTACGTGTGGGCCCTGCAACGGTCAGGCGAGCTGTTCAGGGAGAATCCCACAGTCGGCCAACATAGGCTCCACCCTTCCAATGACTAATAGGATTAAGTAGTTTGGCAAATGAGTGAGTGAAATATGAACAATATTTATTAATTTACAAATTGTGAAGAATATAATTTATTAGAAAAATTTATTTATTTCTAAGCCACGTAAGCAAAATAAATAATAAATAAAAATTAATACATTTTTACAAGGAAAATTTTATTTTACATTTACACAGCCACAGTGAATTTGAGATGCAGTAGAGGGCACCCATTAGTGCGACTATAGAAAAAAAATTTAAAAAATTAAAATAGTATAATAAATGTATATTTCTTTTAAATTAAAGTCCACCACACCATCAATAAATCCATATTCAGCCAACATTAACGGTACAGGCACTTGGATCACCTGTATTGTGGCTGAACTTGAAAAAAGGAGGCGGCTCCATCAACTGGGTGAGGTTTAAGTGCCTTCAGTGTACTCGACTTCAGCTTCTCGTCACTGAGAGCATTGCTCATTTTTAACGGTCCTAAAACAAGTTCATATACTTGCCAATTTTTTTTAAATCATTCAAATTTGGCTGGATGGTAAACATTAACCTTCTGTGGTGTGACACTCAAAAAACATACAGACTGACTGTTACATGGAAGATATAGTTCTAGGGTCATCACATATCTGAAGAAAAAGATCTTAAGATTTCTAAAAATTCATAATGTAAGCATGTGAAGCTGAGAAGGTTTTGAGCTATAGCAAGTCTCCTAGGAATCAGTATCAAAATCTGTAGGTAGTACAAGAAAGTGCTTCTTAACACAAACACTTCAAGGATATTCACCCTGAATATATATATATTGTATGTGGGAAAAAATAACAGTACTACAATTTCATCCCGACAAGCCTGTTTCGTGGATTTCGTGGATTTCTGAATCCCCTGATGAGTGGGCAACCACGAAACAGGCTTGTCGGGATGAAATTGTAGTACTGTTATTTTTTCCCCACATACAATATATTTAATTCTACTTCGACGTATCGAGCACTGTTCTACGGAAAATCGACTCAAGATCTTATATATATATTTTAACACTTTCTATTAAATAAACAAACCAGAAAAATTACAAACAAATTATTCTTCAATAACTGAACATTTTGGCTCTATGAATCTACCTCAAACAAATTAAATAGAATTTTAAAAACATTTTTTCCCAGATTAGAAGAAAAAATCTGGTATCAATACTAAAAAAATATGGAATCTACTTGTTTAAAAAAAAAAGTCTGAAAAAGTCAGCCCCCATGTGGAAAGGATTCTTGTTCATGAACGAAGTCCAGCACAGAGTGTGGCACTCTTGGCGACTCATGTTGGTCGTTACTAGCCAGCTGTGTCTAAACACTGCTGAAAATATAAGCAAAACGGGAAGGTCATAAGGCGCTAATGTACACAGAGACCAAGGAAGACGTCCAAGCCACAGGATAGAAAACTGAAACTAATAGCCATAAAACTAGAAAATGAATCACATCGTATTGGCCAAGGAGATGATGCTGGAACTTTGGTCTGGTGCAGTTCTACATATAAAGAGTACTACCTAAAAAAAAATAACCATTTACGCTAAGGAGGTACATGCTGGGTAAAGGATCAGGGGCGACAGCGATCATTAGCCTCTTTTCTCAATTATCTGATAAAATATAGGCTTGGTGGTGAAGTAATTTTTGGAAAAAAGGCATTTTACCCTCAAAAGCAAGAACATTTCTTCAGGAAAGTTATAACAACTCAACGACATGGACAACAAACAGTACAGATCTCAATACAAAGTGAACATTTAAAGTTGAAAACGTAGGGCAGTGGTGGCTTAGTGGTTAAGGTGATTGGTTTCTATCACCACTGTTGGGCCCTTGAGCAAGGCCCTTAACCCTCAATTGCTCAGTTGTATAAAAATGATAATTGTAAGTCGCTCTGGATAAGAGCGTCTGCCAAATGCTGGAAATGTAAATTAAACAAACTTGAAGAATATCGTTTTTCATTAGTGAAATCAGTGTCTCAAAGAATTCTGGCCTGAGAAGGAGCAAAGCACTAATTTTAAATTTCTTTGTTGATTCTCTTCTATTAATCTGATTTTTTTTTTTTTTTTTTAAATAAAAAAATAATCATTTAAATAATGCCATTTATTAAAACAATTTTAGTTAATTTGTTTGAGTCATGTTTCATGAAGCCAAAATGTCCAGCTATTAAACAAAATTGTGTTTGTATCATAGCTGTGATATTTTATTTGAAACAAAGCAAAAATAAACAAAAAGAAATAAATCAGAGCGCAGCTCCTTTGAGTGTTATGATTCCATAATTTTTGCCAGGGGTTGTAGTTAATAATTACTTTGCTTTCTATTGCTTTTTGATACATACAGAAAGCAAACACACAAGTACATGCATGCACACACACACACACGTATACATACACACAGAGCCCTATGTACACACATACATAAACATACACACACCCACCCACATCCACACACTTTTCCTCACCGGATTGGACTGGCCAGTAAGGTATGGTTCAAAGTCGTTGTCATGGACCGTTTCCTTTTGGTGGAGTGAGCCATTTTGCACTAAAAAACAAAACAGACAGAAAGGTGTCACAAACAAGCTTCTATTAATCAGATTATTGTGTTTTCCAAAGACAGCTGGTACTCTGGGACCATAATCAAGTATACAAACAAGCACTTCAAACTATCTTCATAAGGAAAAGTATCTTTGCTGCATAAAAAAAAAAGTACATTTAATATCTTCATCTGTTCCACTGACATGAACAAGGACGGGGTAGAGGAACAGGGGAGCGATCTCCGAGGATACTGTTAGTTATTGCTAGTGTTAAAAGTAGAGCTAAATATTCTATTATGTAGATGCTACTGTTCTCATTATGTTCTTAGTGCACTGGAAACATCTATTTGAATAAAAAATAAAATAAATCAAGTGTGTGTGTGGGCAAGGCAGTAACTGTGTATATGCTGTTGTGGAATGTTTTTGGTCCAGGGTCCCTTTTATTTTTTGTAAAAGCTACATGGGTGACCTCATGATAAAAAAAGATGCCTAAAAACCTAAATATAGCCAACAGGTTTGAACCTTCACGTCACTGGGGTGATTGGTTGAACTGATTTCACCACTTCTTTCAGGCACGTTGCTCAGGTAACTATAAACGTTCAGACATCTGATTACTGGCATGTAACATGTGCTTGTAAACAGGCCAGCAAGCCAGAATCTCATGTTCCTAATATTTGTGAACTCACAATTTCTGCCCATGTGACCTTGTTCTAACATCACCAAAAAGGACAACACACACTACAGTAATGTCAGAAACTGTTCTACTGAACTGATATCATAAATAAAACAGGTGCTGACTACATTGCACTGAAAGGTGGCACTTAATGAGCACAAAGTGTGTTTCAATCCCCATTCATAACAAAAAGCTCAGTCACACAACACACTTCAGAGCGTCAGAAGAATTGATAGACATGCAATTCAAATCAATATTAATCACTTGCTGCTTATCAAATGTGGCAACACTTGGGATACCATTTAAGATTTTGGACAGCAGAATGAATAAGACCGGTGTTAAAATAGAAGCACGATGTAAAAAATAAATAAATAAAGTTACTCATAATGAAGCAGTTTTTCATATATCAGGGATTTTAGGCCGAGATTACACGCGCTCATGAATATGCATAAAATGGATACACACACACATGTATGTGTATATAAATCAGCTTTATCCTGTATTTTGATGAGCATGGATGAGTAACAGTAAACAGTGGGTGCTATAAAGAATGATGATTAAATAAAATATTCTTGTTAATTCTAGACAACTTCAAGAGATAACGGGGAAAAATAGATTCAGTAATGTAGAGCGATTCTTTTGGGTGGCGATTCATGCTGCACCATGATGGCTTTTTAAATTAACTTGAATTCCAGGTGGTGAAAATGTGTCACTCCTCTACAGTCCTACAGGTGGTGCACACTATTTATTTACTCATGCTGAATAGACCTGCGTCAGCCTCCTGGTCAAATTAGGTAAACACACAGGAATCCCAGGGTACTTCTATGGGTAAACATACCCATTCCCTAGACAAAATCCCTATCTCTCACACAAGAGTCTGCCCAGACTCACATCCAAAAATATCAATATTCAACTTAACACCTGTGGGAAGGAAATCTTTCGCAAAAAGGGATGCAAGTTTTGCATGGAAAGCGATATTCACAATGATTTGGTCAGTGAGCAGCGACTATGAGACTCGTTAGAGTGTGGCAAACTCATGGAAACTAGCCCTGAAACACTACTGGTCCATACAAATTGCAACTGGTCTGTAAATGTACGTGCGTTTTCGGGGGCAAAAAATGAATAAACAAAGCACAAATTGTCTGGCAATGTATTTTATTCCAAGACTTGTAGAATTTGGCACCACTGCTCACCTCTATAAACAAAAGTATATAATATGAAATAGTGAAATATGGACACAGCTTCAAAGTTCCTTTAAGAAATTAGCATATTTGCTATGCTACAGGCAACCTCATTCATTCAGACTGAGTGTTACAACAGACTGACTCTTCATCATTTTAAAGCAAGCTTAGCTAATTTTACAGCAATTTTTAGAGCAATTTTAGATTTCCTGTTTAAGCTTGTTGGCAGCTTCTGAAGGTGGCGGTGTTACAATAACAATCTTCAGTAAAATGGTCTCTACAAATAACGGAACGAATGCTGGGTGCTTTCCAGTCCTCCCGGTGTGACTGTACATAGCTGCCTGTACAGAATCCCCGAACGCAAGAAAAATGTGGTTCGGGACAAACTCTAGGTTATGCTCAATACGGTGGTAATTGAGGAGATGCACTGGTGCAACTGGTGCCCAAATCCAGCAGGTCAGTCTGGTTCCGTGAGGACGATATAAAGGTTGATATGCTAATCCCATGCTTTGACGAACTGCTAGTCAGGCACGGCTCGATTTTATTCAACACTGGATTTAGCAGAGACATTGCCAGACACTGGGTTACACCAATTCGTTCCACCTCCTTTTGGGTAGTTTGGGGCACCATTTACAACATTTCAGTGCTGTCCTGAGAGCTTTGAGAGGTGCGGGGCTCACAGCAGACCCAAAAAAAGTGTGCAACTGGGCAGGTGGAAGTATGGGATCTGGACTTCCACCTGGGTCGTTGGCAGCGACTGTGGCCCTCGCGAAGCCCAAGACCAAAAATGGAGTGAGGCACATCCAGGGGCAGGCTGGCTATCATATGTTTGTACATCACCAGCCCGCTGACTGACCTGACTAAAAGGGGACACCAGATCTGGTGCAGTGAACAGAATTGTGCGAATAGGCTTTTAGCAAAATAAAAGTGGTTTTGTGTGGGGGGCCCGCTACTGCAGTCTCTCCCTTCTGTCTTGCAGACGGACGCTTCAAACAGAAGGGCTGGGGGTCGTTTTGTCTCGGGTGGTGGAGAGGGTGGAGCACCTGCGCTGTACATTACCCACAAGCTCTACGTAAGGGACAGTAAGCAAAGCACAATACAGAAGTGCCTCACCAGCACATGGTCCGTACTCACTTCTGGCACTACCTACTGGGACACCCTTCCCCACTCTGTTCGGATCATGCCCCGCTCTACTGGTTGCACCATGTCAAGGATATCAACACACAGATCACTTGCTGGTGTTTTGCTTTATAGCCATTTATGTTCGAAGTGGTACACAGTCCAAGGATGCACATGGTTGTAGCCGATATGCCCTCACAGAAGGTGGTGGGAGAAAGTCAGCTGCACCCTGGATGGCTCCCCGGCCAGAGTCGAATAGCAATGGGAAGTCAGTGAGGGCAGAATCGGGTGCCATCTGGAGGTGGAGAGGAGTCAGGTTATATTGCCAGCAGGTAAGCAATAGAATGCACCTGTGGTTAATTATTGGCCCTACTTGTATACATTTTCTGAGTGTTTCAGATTGAGATAAGGTGGCAACTAGAGATTCGGGAGCAGTTGTGTTTCTGCATGTGGCATGGTTTGGTACTCACAGAGCTATTGCTGAAAATTGAAGGCTCTGAAAAGAGCACGGCTTATTTTGGACCGTGAATAAACAGAGTGAGCTGTCTGTCTGTGGGTCTCTTGTGTCCCAAACCTTTGTTTCTTTTAGTGTGCTAACTGAAATAGCAATGCTGGTATCCATGTTCTTGAGTTTACGATATTAAGGTTTACAATATGGGAAATAATAGAAATTTCATTGATAAACACTGAACCTATTCAGCAATAAAATCAAGTCCGTTTTTTTTTTACGCAAGTTAATCGTAAACAGGAAAAAGGTTTGTATACATAGTACATATATCCATGTACATCAAAACGAGTCCATACGTCCGACATCAATTCCCACGATTCCTTGCAAACAACTCCAATTTCAACAGCAAAGAAAGCTAGCTAGCCAGGACCACTGGTATGTACACGCGCATCACGCGGTATGCCTGGTAACTCTATGCTGAGTTCGCTAAGAGTGCACCAAAAAGGTCATCGTAGTAGTCATGATGAATGATTTAAAATTAGGATTAAGCACAACTGCACAAGGAACCATTAGACCATATAGGCACACCATGATGTTCAGTAAGCAACCGTAATCACCAAACTGCTTTTAAAATCCAAGATGCAGCAGTGCTTCAGGGTGGGTTGCCACGTTGTTTTAAACACGTTCAACAAAGGAGCGCAACACACTAGATGTTTTACAGATTTATTACAAATCCAACAACGTGAGATTGTTATAATATCAGTGATTTACCTCTTAGAAATAAGGACAACAATTGGTATTAAAAAACCAAAGTGGTGCTGAGGAACCTTTGTTTTTTCATTTAGAGAACTACTCTAAATCAGCAATAACTTTACACGGGAACAACATCGCAACGTGAAAAGTAGAGGAAACGCATGTGATCATCTTGTGTTTCTGCTGGCAACACAGAAGTAATTTGCATATGAATGAATACACGGCGCAGTATTTTTCATTTACGTGTATGTGTGCACGCTTGTTTTAATGTACGTAAACGGAAACGTGCCTAGTTTTATTTTATTCAGAAGTTCACTAGTTAATATCAGATCTGTTAGTTTAATATCTGTATACTGTTATTTTTGCCATTAACTTGCCTTATATGAACTTGGTGATTCACGGCAAGTGCGTGAAATCGCTAGTGAAGCAGCAGCCTTTTTAAACTGGCTAAAGCAAACTATCAAACTGATTTTATCAGAATGCAACTTAGTTAAAGTTAGTTAAAATCCACCAGATAATGAAAACATACATATATTTGTGTGTAAGAGGAAAGTTTGGAAGGCATGCATTTTATTTCACCTTTAAGCTTTAGATACTTAAAACATCCATATGTTTATAAAATATCATCCTCACTTCACTTTGTGTCTATATATTTGAGTTATTTTTATTAATTGATATCAGTTAATAATTTAACATGAAATGAACCCAAGCTTGTTTAAAGAAATTTGAAGAAAAACACTTGAATAATAACCTGGAGTATGCGTTATAGCACAAATGAGCAGCAGTTAACCTGGATGAAGAGACACGACACGACGTGTGGTTGCCTTTAGAGATGGGAACGGGTATTTTATACTTGGGCTACAACCTCTGTAGCATCAGTGCTTTTTTCAAAAGCACAGTCCGGACACTGACTACAACAGTCTTCAATGCTCTCAGGTGCTAAAGAAACATCACTTATACTATACTAACATGCAACCTACCACTACAGAATCCTGTGCTTTTTAAAGCACTTACTCACACCCTATTATATACCTCTAAATCTTTGGAAAAAAAACCTGAATTGTTCAAACGGATAAATGTGAAGAAAACAACTATTTGCCTGGTTATGAATCAACTGAAACAATAAGCATTGTATATCTGCTGTGATTACGTGGCTGTCCCACAATTAATTTCAATGACTACTAGAATTAATAAACTGGTGAATAGACAGCCAGCTGGAGAATGGACATGAATAACACACAAACATGAGCCGTAACGGGAAAATAAGATGCATATTTGTTTTACTGACTTAAATAGCAAAACCTATTTAAATAGCAATATGGATGACGGTGATAAAGAACCTACTAAAATATCTTTCCTTAGCATTTGATACACTAGCTGGACTTATCAGAAACATGAACTCAGATTTATACTCAGTGACTGTAGTCCACATCTCACTATATACAATGAGACACCCTATCATATCCGTCAATGAGCTACGACCATCAGGGAGCAGAGTTGCTATATTACTCTGACACTTTATTTGATATTTCTAATAGAGACTGTCTGAGAAAGATTTCTGGGGTTTTTTTTTTTAATGACTGATGCTGATTATTTACAGAACTGGACAGATGATAGTCAGTACTGAGTGTTTCTGGATCTGATAAAAACAAACATGGGCATTTTTGTACAGGCTGATACAGATGTGTAATCAAGGACACTGATAATTAATAATTTAATTTTTACCCACAACTTACATTAAATTAACATATTTGACCATTTTAAGTTTGTAATTTTCTATTTAGGAACGGTTAAAATTAGCAAAACTGATGAAATGTGACGTGTATTTTTCCTCCCATCAGGTGGTTTTTAGTTACACTGTCGAAGCTGTAATCTGCTAAAATCTGTCCAACAGTTTGCATTAGCCTGTTAAAAAAGGCCGCCATGTGTAGTCCATTTCACTCTTGCGAGAGTGCGAAATCACAATAGGACGAATCCCCATCAGATTCAATAATGCAAAAATAACAGCAAAAAGCAGCATTCAGATATTAAACTAACAAATCAGATATAAACCAGGGAACTTCTAAATTAAATAAAAACGAGGCCCATTTGAACATAATACTACTTTAAGATTACATAAATCAGAAAGGGTCTGCTTGTACACATGATCCTGATATATCACAGAGCATTTAAACACTTGTGTTTACAGTGTCTTCTGAGTTGCGTGTTGCTTTCCACAGTGCAATGGCCCCCAGTGTAAAGATTCATTACTCCTTTTTTCTTCACAAAAAAGATTATAATAGCATTATTTTAATGTGCAAAGCCATATACAATGTATGCATAATTTTATTAGGAATCTCATATTTTGAGTTATCATAATTTATTTATTAATTTATAATTAAAATACATTTTTTTTTTTTTTTCAGTGAGGCACTTTCAACAAAATCAGCGTAAAAACACACTGACAACAGTTGTCACCTCAAAGACTGTGCGTTAGAGGGGAAAAAATGACCGAATACATTAATCTTTTAGCCACGTGTGGTCTGGCCGATTGCTTTAGACAGTAAGTGGGATTCCACCAGACGCACTGTGGCATGTTTCAGAAGTGGCTCTATGATGCTAAAAATATGCAGATTTAGTTTATTTCCCGCAACCCTTCCTATGTGGGAGCGAACACAAGTAAAGACAGTTCACTGAATGCGAGAACTACTTCATCCCTCATTTCTTCCAAACATCAAAAACAATGTAAGAGTGGATTTTCACTCAACACGTGACAACAGTTCCACCACCTATCATCTAAGTGCTGCAAGTGGGATGTAGACACAGACTGCAGAAAGCTGGTTGATTGTACTCACTGTGGGCGGGACACTGGGTCAGATTACAGAAGAGTGGAGGGTTTTTTTTTCATGGCTGCAGCGGATATGCGCAGACTTTGTTTTTCGTTTCATTGGCCTTTTGTACACTGGCGCCATCCAAAGCCAAATATTCTAAAGTTGCATAAATCTGCTCAACTAATCAGACGACCACTAACTTCATCCTTGTTTATCAACTTTGCAGGTGTACATTTGGAGCATACTCAACTAGGCAAAATTGCCTGGTACCATATCTAGAAGCCGTAATGTAATTAGCTGGCTCTTTATGATTGCATTCACATGTTCATATGATTTCTGGTAATCAGAACGAGGGGTGTGGTTTTCTTTGCTTGTACGACCATTCACCTGCACAGCTTCAGGGCACCATTTCCTTAAATTTTGTTTGGAAGAACAGCACACTCTCACAGCACAATAGCAACCATTTTTACAACATCGCCTATTGGAGTTGTTTTGGAGTAGTGATGCATGGCCCTCTCACGATCACATACCGTACAGATTTATCAATTATGCAACACAGCGATATTCATTAAACCGTACTGCATGCATAATATGACTTCCTACAGAGGCAGCTAACAGCGAGTGAGGAATGTGCAGCTTTGATTGCCGACTGCGTTACAAGTTCATGTTTATCAATAACGTAAGAACCAGAACCGATCACTAAACGGAAAAGCGCACATTATAGTGGTCGTATTCGCCGTTTCGGCAGGATCAACATCCGCGTTCTGCACCCGAGCTGAACTGAACCATGGCCGAGCCCACCTCTTCCGAGCAGGCCCGCTGAACTGTGCCCAAGCATGCCGTGATCAACAAACAAATCAGACTCGGAGGGTCAAACTTGTTCAGGCACAGTATGGTTTATCTTGTGTCTGAATGCCCTTAGAGACCTGCATGCCTCTAATAATCTGGATTAAATCACCAGCTATCCTTTTATCACAGGATGACAGCTAGCCAGGTTTTTGAGTGCCACATCATTCGGCATTAGATACAGTATAGTAGTTTAAAATTTAACACAGTGTGACTGGTAGGATCAGAAAGCACCTGGACCAACGTAACATGTTACTAACATATCCGTGTTCCTGCTACCAATCGTACATAACAGATGAGCTCCGTACAGCAACGGTATTCCTAAGACGTGCACTTACGTGGTGAATAAACCTGAAATAAAAAATAGCTAACTAGAATAAACACCTGTTATGTGATTTCATAGATCTGTGCAAGCTTGCTTCAATCATTTAAAAAAAAAAAAAAAAAAAAAAAAAAAAAAAAGTTAAACGGGTTATAAAA
>JAQMYF010000015.1:16102524-16128122 GCA_030014195.1 Neosilurus mollespiculum
AGTGAGTGAAAGTGAGTAAGTGAGAGTGAAAGTGAGAGTGAGTGAGTGAAAGTGAGTGAGTAAGAGTGAGTGAGAGTGAAAGTGAGAGTGAGTGAGTGAGAGTGAATGAGTGAGTGAGTGAGTGAGAGAGTAAGAGTGAGTGAGTGAGTGAGTGAGAGAGTGAGAGAGAGTGAGTGAGAAAGTGAGTGAGCGAGTGAGTGAGAGAGTGAAAGTGGGTGAGTGAGAGTGAGTGAGTGAGAGTGAGTGAAAGTGAGTGAGTGAGTGAGAGAGTGAAAGTGAGTGAGTGAGTGAGTGAGTGAGAGTGGGTGAGAGTGAGTGAGTGAGTGAGTGAGAGAGTGAAAGTGGGTGAGTGAGAGTGAGTGAGAGTGAGTGAGTGAGAGAGTGAGTGAGTGAGAGAGTAAGAGTGAGTGAGTGAGTGAGTGAGAGAGTGAGAGAGAGTGAGTGGGTTTAAACTACAAAGAAACATAAAAGAAACTTATGTTCACATGTTATATATACTGCCTGCCCCAAGTAACCTGGCAACACAGTGGGGTTTTTTGCTCATTTTGATTCAAGTATTTTTTGGCACTATTCACCGAAGGCCTGATTATTTTAACATAGAAAAGACTGAGAGCTATTTCACACTCTGAATTTTGAGGGCTCTGCCATCTCCACACAAACAATGCACTCTGGGATTGATGGCATGTCCTGGTTGCTCGCCTAAAACTCTGGTTACTTCTGGTTGTTCTAAGTAGTTAAAAAGAATGTAAAAATGGCAAAAAAAAGCGAACTTTGGGGGAACTTAAATGGTGCTAGTGCAAATATTCAGAATAATCAGATAATAAAAACTTAGTCTAAATCTCATTTCAATGATCTCATGAATAGTGTATTTTCATTTGTAATAGTATTTTAACTATAATATATGTATAAACAGTAATTTATTATTATTATTATTATTATCATTATTATTATTATTGTTAACTAAGGGTGGCACAGTGGCGTAGTGGTTAGCAGGTCCACCTCATAACAAGATGGCCCTTGGATTGAGTCCTGGCTTCAGCGGGGGCACCTCTGTGTGGCGGGTGCATGTTCTCGTGCATATGTGGGTTTCCTTGGGGTACTCTGGTTTACTCCCACACAGTCCAAAGACATGCACAATATGCTAATTAGCTGTTTCAAATTGCCCCTGTGTGAGTGTGAGTGTGAATGGTTTTGTATGTGTGTGTGTGTGTGTGTGTGTGTGTGTTGGCCCTGTGATAGTTCACGGTGTACCACCTTTGCTCAGAGCCGGCTGAGATAGGCTCCAGCTTTCCCGCCACAATAGTAGGATTAAGAAAATGGATGGAATGGATGGACAATCATTTTATTTTATTAAAAAAATATTTCGGACATTCCTCTATGTACCACTAGAGGGAGCACGCGTACCTTAGTTTAGGAATCAGTGCTTGTATGTAGGGTAATGTGATGTAATATAATGCAATGTGATGTGCCTAATGTTTGTAATATGTTGGTGAGTTTAATGTGTATAATTTGTATAGTACATATTTGTTGGAAATATGTTTTGATATTACCCACACAATGTAGTGCACAAGATGTAATAAACAAACAAACAAACAAACAAACAAACAAACAAACATAAATAAATAAAAAGATGCATAAATTGTAATCCTGCTTGGTCTGTGCCGCCACTAGCCGTCAACAACACTGCTAAATGCTGATGAAAATAATCTCTAAATTACTGCTAATAATGCTAATAATGCTAATAATGCAAGATTATAGACAGACATTTTCTGACCAGTTTATTATATACTGGGTGAATCGGAAGCTGGTCAGCTTAAACTGGAGTTTTCAGGATCAGTGGTCAACAAATGTGTGTGTGTGTGTGTGTGTGTGTGTGTTTTTTCTAATTGCCTTATCGCTGAATAATTGTTCGCAAAATGATTTCTTTACAATGTTCTGTAAGTACCTGTAATTCAGAAACCATCAACTTTGAGCTGTGTTTTGAATAAGTGGTAGCTGCTCAGACCAAGCTGGATTTAATAAAGGGAAACTTAATGTCAAATATTTATGAAGAATATATAAGAATGTTAAGGGGGATGATACTGATATTAAAGCTATTCATATTTGTATTTGAAATTTTTCGGTGCATATTTTTCAAACCAGAACAGGGTTATAGTGCACTGCTTGTACAGTTACCTGCCCCTGAACTTGCAGTGTATAATAGCAAATACTTCAAAATGTGTGCAGTACACACACACACACACACACACACACACACACACACACACACACACACACACAGAGTCTGGATTCCATAACTTCAAGGGGACAATACATGGACTTTACTGAAGACTTACCCTAACTTTTACTTGCTGAACCCTACCCCCTTATCCTAACCTCAAAACATGTACATATTTTAAGCACTTGTACATAATTAACCTTAAAATTAATTTTTCACTTCATTGGGACTTCAGTTTTGTCCACGTAGGGAAGATAAGTCCCCATAATGTGACAGTGTAAACAGATTTTGGGGCAGCACAAGGGCGTAATAGTTAGCACGTCCGTCTCATGGCAAGAAGGTCCCGGGTTTGTCTCCTGGGCTCGGTGAGGGCATATTTGTGTGAACTCTGCATGTTCTCCCTGTACCTGTCAGGGTTTCCTCCAGGAACTCTGGTTTCCTCGCGCAGTCCAAAGACATACACATGAGGCTAATTAGCAGTTCCAAATTGACCCTAAGTGCGAGTGTGAGTGCGAATGGTTGAGTTTGTTGCTCTGCGATGGATTGGCTAATTGTCCAGGGTGTACCCCGCCTTCGCCCAGAACTGGCTGAGATAGGCTCCAGCCTCCCTAACAGGATTCAGGATGAATGAAGGAATAAACAAATATTTATTTTATTCCACGCACAGCTCCTTGATGAGTCATGCTTTTTCCGCACAAGCTTAAGGCCTTACGCCTTGCTGGCGTGATGTGCGATCACCATCATATTAACAGGGACTACTCTGCCCCCTGTGTACCAAAAACATGCCCTACAGGACACATAACAAGGTAGTGTTCCTCCAGTGAGCAGCAGTGAGTCAGCAAAGTGACAGCACCTATTCATGTTTCGGTCATTAACACAGCACGTGGTAAAGCACACCAGGTAAATATCAGACACTATTACTGCTATCATTCTTGGAGATGGAATATGAGACATGGGTGTGGTTGCTTTGGCCTTTAACCTGTCCATGCACACAATGTCTTTCTGCAGACATGTTGTTCTTACATTATGATCACTGGCGAATAGAGGCAACTGGATAACTTTCTGTGGTCCCAGAGAAAGGATATAAGTCATACTGTAAGCGGATTAAAGAAAAAAATTGCTGAAAGCATGTTATGTTCTTGGCAACTGTATAACTGAGAGCAGTCGGGGTTTCTGCTCGGAGCCGCTCGGAGGTGAAGTGAAGCGCCGCAGTCCAGCAGTGAGCGACTGGGGAAGGATGAGACCAGCGAGGGTCACGTGCAAGGCCAAGGATGGAGACAAGCAGATGTGAAATGTGGGCGTGGGGCTTTAAGTGCTCATACCAGAGCCTGTTGTGCATATTTTAAGTGCACACCAGAGCTGAGAAAGAGAGAGAACAGGACATGTAGTGCCAGAAAACCCTGGGACCAGGCTGCTCAGTCAGATAAGCTTTCACCAGGCTGTACTCTTAAGGAATAGAGGGGATTGCATTTATTTATTTATTTTTTTGCACCAAAGGTAGAATATATAGAAGCAGAAATAGCCTGTTGATGAAAGAGTTGATTTTGTGCGCACATTCCAGTGTTTGACCAGGAGTCAGATGAGTAATGGGGCCGGTGACGTAGTGGTTAGGGTGCTGGGTTCATGATTGAGCGGTCGTGGGTTCGAATCCCCGTGCTAAGATCCCTGGGCAAGGTCGTAACCACAAGAGTGCCTCCGTCCACCCAGCAGTATAAATGGGTACCAGTAAAAATGCTGGGAAGGAAACCTGTGATGGATTACTGTCCCATCCAGGAGGAGTTGAACTCCTAGTCGCTTCACGCTACAGAAACTGGGGATAAGCACCAGCTCTGATGAACCACCAGACTCGGGTGTTAAAGCCCAACAGACTTTACCTTACCGGATGAGTAATGGTGCATCCTTAAAAACAAGGCGCTGTTTGTTTGATAAATGATATCAGAACACTGTTTTCATTGAAACAACCTCCAAATGAGCTGTTTCACTTTCTCAGTGAAATCTCCTTGTTGGATAAAGTCCTCATCTGGTCTATGACAGTCAGAAAAAGTTAACATGCATTTGTGAATATATTACATGTAAAGGAGAAGGTAAACCAGCCCAGAACATGTGTTAATAAATATTAATCACACAAGCACACACACACACACACACCTCCAGAAAACATCCAGATTATATCCCAGAGGGGTTCATGAGAACAGCAATTATACATGTTAATTATACAACCGGGCGGTATGGTGGCGTCGTGGTTAGTGGGTTTTCTCCGGGTACTCTGGTTTCCTCCCACAGTACAAAGACATGCACATTAGGCTGACTGGCTGTTCCAAATCGCCCCTAGGTGTGACTGTGAGTGTGAGTGTGAATGGTTGTGTGTCTGTGTGTGTGTGTTTGACCTGCGATGGACTGGCGAGCTTCTCAGAGTGTGCCTTACCTTCTGCCAGTGTTGGCTAAGATGGGCTCCGGCTTACCCGCAACCATAATAGGATTAGGCAGTTCAGCAAATGAATAAAAGAATAAATTAGTTAATAATACCTTCTGAAGAGAGGGAAAAAAAATCATAGCTGGGATCTGATTAATCATTCTCATGCTTTGTTCTACTGCCTCCCAGTGGGAATTGGGACATTTTCTTCGGTCTGTTTTTTTTTTTTTTTTTTATGGATGCTTTCACATTTACTGCGACATGAATTCATGAATGAATTCCTGATCTGTGGCCCTGAATTTACTGAAACACTACAATTACAGTCAGGAAGCTCTTAGGCCTGTCAGACTTGACTAGTTGGCTATTTGAATGACATTTCAATTGCACATATGAAAGCAACCAAGCATTTACACATTTCAAGACAGCATCCAGAGGAATCATCAGATGTGAGGGAATGTGCATAATCTTTAAACTTACCCGGAAGCAAAATATGGAAGGAAACGTCAATACATATCATATTAAGTATCATTTACATTTACTGCTAGAAATCATTGGAATGCCCCCCCCCCCTCCCCTCCCCGTGAGAGCTCATTTATTACCCGTAGCTGGGTGACAAGCCGTGCGTTCAACTTCAGTGGTGTTCTTTTTTTTCATCCATTTTTCTCCCTAATTCATTATTTTCTCTTAGTTCAGTCTCCAGTCATAGAGGGTGAATAATATCACAGACATGATGCAATGTCAGGTGTGGAGTGACACACTCAGATGAAAGCACTATCCTTGATTGGATAGTGTCACTTTTATAGGCACAGGGGATGGAGTATGCTATGTGAGCACAGTCAATTTTGCTCTCTTGGGCTTCAGGCCACAGACGTCTGTGGCATCATCTCACAATCTCTGATTGATAAGACTTTTCTCCTGCTCCAGTTGGGAGCCTCCTGAAGCTGTATTCTGATGGAACTTTTCATGAGGCCTCCCTTTATTAATATGGAGCAGACATGTAAATATAGTGTCTGACTGATGAAGGGCGCCCGGAAATAAGAAGTATGCAGTCAAGCTGTGTGCATGTGTTTGTATATGATAATACTGATTTTTTATCATTTTTTTCATTTTTCATTTTTTCATTTTTCATTTCATTTTATCATTGATATGATACTTTGACATCTTGCATCTTCCTTTCTAGGGAATTTTAAAGATGGTTTCGCAGCCATGGTTATGTGCTCAGTCCAGCGTGGCTGTTTGATGTGACATTCTATGTGAGTACTCTTTCAGCATATTTTGCTTTGACAAATTACATTTTTTTTGGCACATTACCTGAATTTTCAAGAATGTACACATTTGGGTATTATTGGCCTTCAGTAAATACATGTGTGGCCTTTTTAAATGGTGACATACATAAATTCTACATATGTAAACTACATGCTTTCTTTAAAGGGCACAGTCACTTCCCAGGTATATTAAATAACCATGAAATACAGTTTTATCGCTCAGAAATAGAATGGAATCGGCCATAATTTTTCCTCTGGACCTCTTGGCTTTCTCTTGTATGCGAGTAGCAATGACCCCTGCAATGAGCGCCATGATATTAGTAAACATCGCCATCTTTTTTATGTCTCTTGAAATCGTATGAATTCTTCTGTTTCCTAGCACCTGATTTCATACTTTTTCACTTTCTATGAATATTTGTCACACGCGCAAGATTGTTTCTTTGGTCACACGGTTCTTGTAATTGTGAACAGACACAGAACCAAAACAACATGTAAAACAGGTTGAGGGCTGTTTCACAATCATTACAGATCTAATGGTGTCTAAATGACACTGGGAGAAATTATAACAGGTACAGGGTCTCTGGAATGAGTACATCTGCTTGTATTGTATCAGAATAAGGCATATAAATATTAAATTGCAGAATTAAGAATAAAAGCTCACTAAACACATTATCTGAGCAGGTGTCATGAAACATTAGTTGTATATGTTATTAACTGCAGTAACAACAGCATCAGTGACACTCATTGTGGCTTTCCGGAGAAGACACATTTTGACGGATATGCTTATCAAGCAGATGCGGAACTCTGTTCAGAAGGTATTTCAAATCCAATCTCAGTTATATTTTTCAGCAAGCTATACAGTACTATGCTGCTATAGAAAAGGCAATTAATATCTGAAAAAAGCACTTCTGTCCTCCGCATGTAATGTCTACTTTTTGGAGGAGACATTTTTGAAAGGATCCCGACAAAGCCGCTTAGATTATAAATAGAGCTTACAAGCAGCAGAACATCTTTCTAGATTGTATGAAAATACCCTTCCACAAGTAAAAGTTAGTTAGTAATTAGGAGGCAACTCCGAATTTTATCAGGTAAAAGCTAGTATTTTTATTACAGTGGAGAGAATTGAATTGTGAACTTGGTCAAAATTTGAGCAATATTTTCCTCTGATAACACGATTTATCGGAACTGAGAAAAGATTTCACTAGTGTAGCTGGGACTACTCTTCCTCTATACAACAGTAAACAAGATACAGTCATAAAGTATTCAAGTGCCTACTTAAAGGGGTCCCTTGTATAATTGTAAAAAGACAACCCTGACCATGAAACAGTCCTTAACCTTTTGAGACCCCACTGTGCTCAGATGAGAGACATCATATTTTCTCTCCACTACATTGTGTGTATTTTCCTGTAAGGTTCTCATATAAATGCCACTGGGTCTTAATCTTTTGCCAAACTTCTACCTGTTTAAAGATGTTGATCAAGTTCAATATTTATCAGGTGTTAAGGAACAGAAGCGGTGTGGACAAATGGCAAGACTCACAGATACGGTTTGGGTATTAGGAGGATAATAAGAGTGGGCATGTGAGCTGGGGTGGTTTTACCAGGGAACTTATGTATTCTGCCAAAATTTCCTTATAGATGAAGATAAAACACATCAGCTATTTACTAAGTGGCGATCTTTAAGTGAAATGTGTGGCCATATCAGTTGTACTAAAATATATAATCCAGCTCGATCTTGGCAGATAGAGTAGACAGGATTATAAATTAAATAAAAATATTTCCACATTGAATATGCTTGAATAACCCCTGGGTGTTTGCATGGAATACAACTTCACGATGGTGGCTGCGGTGGCCATATTGTATATTGGACCATGACAAAATTGATAAACTTGTTGATGATTGGTGTTGGTGTTTTTGAGCTAATGTGTGAAATAGAAATTCAAGATGGCACCTGCAGCGGCCATAGTGGATATTGGGCCGTGACGAAAATATGATCTTTCTGTGGTTATACAATCTCAACATCCGCACCAACAATGTTGATGATCGGTGATGGTGTGTTTGAGCAAGTTTATGAAATAGAAATTCACGATCAAAACTGCGGTGGCCATATTGGACATTGGACTGTGACAAAAAATCGATGGGCTTGTGTAGTTACACAGTCACAGCATCAAACTAAAAATACTGATGATCAACGATGTTGTTTTTGAGCTAGTGCGTGGAATGTAAATACAAGATGGCAGCTTCGGTGGCTTTAATAGATATCGGACTACAAATAAATTCGATAGGCTTGTGTAGTTACATAGTTGGAACATCCACACCAACAGTGCTGATGATCGGCAATGACGTATTTGTGCTAGTGCGTGAAATAGAAATTCAAGATGGCAGCTGTGGTGATCATATTGGATATTGTATTACACCTTGATTTAACAAATTAGAGAAACTTACCTCAACATGCCGTTTTAAAATAGATGGTGTTAATGCCTTCTAGGGAGAAGAAGAAGAAGAAGACTCTTCATTATATATAAGTCTTTGCTTACTACAGCATATCGAAACATTTTATTTAAGTAGGGGCTTTCAAGGTCTAAATAAAAGCAAAAGGAAACCCACACAAGCACATGGAGAAAATGAAAATGCCACACAATATCAGCAGACACTTGGTGAAAGGGGGGTACACGCTGAAAAGCTTGCCAGACCATCGCAGGGCAACACACACAACCATTCACACTCACACTTTGGAACAGCCAATTAGCCCAATGCGCATGTCTTTGGACTGTGGAAGGAAACCCGAGTACCACAAAGGTCACACGCAAACATGGCGAGAACATACAGAGAAACCCCTGTGCGCCTCTGTGTTTTTGTGAATCGAACCCAGGACGTTCTTGCTGTGAGGCGGAGATGCTAACCACTATGCCACCGTGCAGCCCAAAGGTTAATTATTGAGGTTATTTTCACCTGTTAATATTTGGACGAGGAAGAATACAAAAAACTGGATAGGACATTAAGGGACCAGTGTTTTTAGCAGATAAAATCAGATGTGATTAAAAAATGCCAAATGGTACAAAAGAATACTGGTGGCAGTCGTAGCTCAATAGCTCGAACCTCTCAAACAAACAAGCTACCACTGATGGGTCCTTGAGCAAAGCTCTTAACATTCAACTTCCCAGTTATACAGGAATAACAACGTGCAAACGTGTCCCATTGGTCCTATTCAAATGTAACTACTGATAAAGAAAATATTATATTTCCAGAGTTTTTGTTTTGCCTTTATTATGTGGTCCATGACTATAATATATTCATAAGAAAACATGTTGCCATAATTTCAGATGTTTTTCGAGAATCAGTGATTTTAATATCCTTTATATCTCGGTCGAATTTCTGACATCATTTTGTAAGGCCATGTTGGGAGGCAAAATACCCCTGTGCATGGCCACACTCCTGAAATGAAATACTTTTGTATAAAAGTCCATTGTTAAGACTACCTGTTCCAGCCGATTGTCCAGAAGTTTCCCATTTATGCTTCATCTTAAGAAAAAAAAAAAAGCTTAACATGCATCACCTTTTCTGTCAAAAAAAGGTTCCAAAAGATCATATTTACTCTCTCCTGTTGGTGGATGATGCAAGAAATATTAACTAGTCTACACCTGACTGACAATTAAAAAAATATATAAAAATTGCAACCCTATCCTGTCAAGAAATGACATGTTATATTACAAGACTGTAATAATGTTATAATACAGGACATTTTGGGAAAACAAAATTGGTGGTTGTGGGGGACAAATCATTCATTCCCACCACTTACTCCTACCAGGGTCATGTCTGATATTTGATTATAATATAAAACTTTACAGTTCTAATCAGTAATTTGTCATTTGGAAATAAATCGGAGGTCATAAAGTTAATTTATATCATTGTGTATGTTGTCCAGAATACATCACCCAAAAAGGGGAGAATTGATAAAAAAATAAAACAAATTAAAATAAAAATTCATTTCATTTTAAGGTCAACTTTAAGTTAGGAAACCACTTTGTATGTATAACTCAGGAAGCTGGTATCTAGATGTCTGAGATAACAGCAGCAAGTCTAACAAGCAGAACGATCTGTCAAATCTGCCTGATTATTGTTCACTGATTGCAGTTTGTCATGGTGTGATACATACAGCTAGTGGAACAATATTCAGTCAAGGCCGCACAAGCATGACAAGATTAGACATGGCTGACAGTGACAAAGGCCAACGACTCTGCTACGGTATGTCAGTTTTGTATTTTAGATTGGTCGCTGTTGTCATAGGCTTCTTCAAATAAAGTGTTAATTCTTCTCCAGATGAATTAGACTCCATAGAAAAAGTAGAAAAGTGAAGGAAGAGAGGACCAGTGAGGTAATGATTCGGAGGAATGAGATGCCAGTTTCTTTCTTTTTTTTCAGTGAAATCTAGGCCTTCACAGTAATTAAAACATGTAATTCCTCCACTGCTCCATCCCTCTTTCTCTATTTCTCTCTCTTGGGTAGTAATTGGCTGAAGAAAAAGCAGCTCGTATCTAACTCAGTGATGAAATTTTGCCATTGTTGCATGATCTGATTTCTGCTCTGGTACATTAACAATAAAGCAACTTGATTTATTTGCTGGTGACTGTATTAGTTCTGTTTGAAACCTTTTTGGGTGTCTAGCCAGCCCAACTTATGTCAGCATTACGTCCCTTTCTTTGAGGTGTCAGTATTTCTAATCTAAATGTCCCCCACTTCTCACAACTAAATGACCCCCCCCCCCCCCCACACACACACATACCTACACATTTGGCCAAGCTTTACTGTAATTTATTATTAGTGACTTCCTTTTTTTTTTTTTTTTTTTAAACAATCTAGGAGTTCACATAATGAAAGCTCTACAGGGGTACAGCTACATACAACTATGTACAACTCAACCAGTAGTTACATGGTAAGGGAATGTTGTGCTGGCTGACTATATATGTTTGTTATTAATTTTTAATGGTATGTTTATCACGTAGTAAGGGTGTTACAGTTTTAAGCTTTCACAGTATGCTAACATGAAGATGAAGTAGTGAATACTGCTAGCAGTTCCAGTGTAATATGTCTGCAATAGTCGCGGATTACGCAGCCAGTGTTTTCAGTACAATCTGGGTCCCCTACAAAGAGAAATAAAGCTTGCTGCAGCATGATTTAAGAGGACTCCGGAGGGAGGAATTGCAAAAATGTTTGGGAAGTCGCAGCCAGACAAGCAAGAAAATAATGAGGCGGAAATTCATTTTAGGTTTTTTTTTTTTTAAATTTCATAAAGTCAATGCCAACACAACCATGTAATCTTACACTGTGATTAAGTGTGAAATCATAATGTTGGAACAAACCTGTCATTTGAATTTTTGGTTTCATCCCATGATTCACCATCCCCCATCCCCAACTCCCATACCCCCTACCCCCATCTTTAAAGCTGATTATACTCATCACTTATATTCACTGAGGCATTAGAGTGGCGACCGAGGCAAAGACCTCAAAATGGTGAGGACGTGGAAAGTGTTTTTGAACCCTTTGTCCAATAATTTTATTTCATATAGTATAGATGTTCCTGTCTATATATATATATATATATATATATATATATATATATATATATATATATATATATCATTCATTCATCCGTTTTCTGAACCACTTAATCCTAATTAGGGTGGAGGGGAGGTTGGCACCCATCTCAACCGACTTTGGGCGAAGGCAGAGTACACCCTGGACAGCTCACCAGGCCATTGCAGGGCAGAGACAGCAACTCAGTGGCCTACTCTTTATGAATGACACAAATTTTTCTTTACATGCCTCTCACCACAGACAGAGAGAGACATGGCTGGCCTTTTATTACCTAGTTACCAGCACTGGGGGGGAAGCAGTGACAACACAGTGATAGTGGGGCTTGAACACCCCACCTTGGGATCAGTAATCCAGCATCCTACCACCACTGCCCCTATATATACATATATATATACACACACACACACACAGTGGTTAAAGTGGGATTTGACAGGTGGGGGGGACCCTGAAATTTGGTGTTGTGGCGCACTAGAGAAAATTACGCAAATTATTGCAAAAAACTGTATTGGCTTTATTTTGGCTCATTGGTACTATGACACTGAATTTTCATGTTCACATAATCAGGAAGTGGGCATAACAATTAAGTGAAAAACAGTCATGAATTTGGCTGAAAAGTTGTAGAATATTGGGAACAATATTTTTCATTTCCTAAAACAGTAAATCAAAACCATTACATAATTAACAAGAGCCATGGAAAGATGGTAAATCCCCCCGGCAGCCCCACGTTACCTCCAAAAGGCACATCTAGACCATATTCTGCACCCACACCCCAGATTAGAACTCTCTAGGTGCTATAGATTCAGTGATATACACATTTTAATTCGTGATGTTGCTGTAATTAGCCAAAAATTCATTAGCTCCTATCTCATTAATTAAAAGGCCATTTGCAAAAGTATTTGACTTTTAGCCATTTTTCATGGGTCCCAATCGTTCCTGAAAGTTTCATGAAAATCTGAGTTGTGTCGGCTGATTCTGTGTTGAAATGACATGGAATGACCCAAAAAGGAGAAAATATATCTCAGAATAAGACAAACTAAACAGGAAGTGACAATGCAGCATCTAAATCATCCTCAGATCACACTCTGACTAAACTTTTCTGAAAAGAAATCAAAGCACAATCTGTGTCTTGGAAAATCTGTTGCTGGAGAAGTGCTGTGTATTAAGGGCACCGGCTTACAGTACTACCAGACATGGTAACAGCAGCACACACAGACAGTCACATGGGCAGATCATCACACACACAAACCCTCAAACATGATGCAGTCAAAAAAGCTCCCATATACATTTGTGCTCTGACCCATGTCGTGGTCGTTTTCTTTATGGACAGGACACATGATCAGCTGATCTTCTTTTCAACACCCATTTCTGTGCATATTTCATTGCATTCCATCTGTCAGGAGGAGGCCAACTAAAGAGATAAACATAAGCGCCGACACTGTTTTCCAACGGCTAAATTAATAAACATGAAAATTACAATCTTGCCAGTAACAGCTATAGGTAGCCTACATAGACAGCTTCTAGCTTTAAGTTGGGCTAACTGTAAACGTTTTGCTACTGGCACATAATCTAAAGCAGGTAGCCATTTTAAAATTTAAAATTCTTCTTATTCTTATAGTTTGAATTGTTGAATATTATATTCAACTTCACCATCGATGTTAACTTAATTCACTTACTTTGGCTTAGAAGCCGTTTCAAACTCTCGCGGATTAGTCCGTGGATCGATGCACTCACTCAAATGAATTAATGGCCCGGTGCGATTTGCACTCAGAGTAAGAGGCACGTGGAAGAGGCATGGACCAATGGGAGGAGGCAGAAGCGCTTCGAGAGGAGAATTGGTCAAATCAAACGGTCGGAAAAATGTGCTTCCTCTTCTGGAATTGATTTGTAGTTCCAGAAGAGGAAGCTCGTTCTTCCAAGTGTTCGATTTAACCAATTCTCCTCCTGGAGGCGCTTCTGCCTCCTCCCATTGGTTCATGCCTCTTCCAGAAGAGACTTCGCTATTCAGAAGAGTGCAAATCTCACTGGGCCAAGGAGAACACTGTGGTGGGAGGATGTCGTATGTTAACTAAGGCGGGGCCAGCAGAGGGTGATGTTACGCTCTGATTTGTTGGATGCGAAAATGATCTGTAGACCGCAGCGCTACTGTCAGTGTGAACTGAATTTTTTATTATTTGTCTAAGGTGGCGAAGCTCAGCTCCAGAGCGCTCCGGCCCACTTTAACCCGTATATATTACATATCCTTATGAGGTCCAAACGTCCCCACAAGGATAGAAATTACAAGGAAAGTGTTATTTTGTCTTTGTATTTTGTTTTTTTTAATGGGGAAAAAAATAAAACAGACAAAATTAATTTGCTGTATGTACTGGATCAAGCACTATGGCAGGGATGTCCAATCTTATCCGGAAAGGGGCGGTGTGGGTGCAGGTTTTCATTCCAACCATGCGGGAGTCACAACTTCCACCTGTTTAAATCAACTGATCTTCACTTTCACAGGTGGAA
The DNA here is from genome assembly GCA_030014195.1 of Neosilurus mollespiculum. Taxonomy (NCBI): domain Eukaryota; kingdom Metazoa; phylum Chordata; class Actinopteri; order Siluriformes; family Plotosidae; genus Neosilurus; species Neosilurus mollespiculum. The sequence goes on from JAQMYF010000015.1 coordinate 16,116,514, forward strand.
GGCGTGGCACCCACCCGACCGGAATGAAAACCTGTACCAACAATGGCCCGTGTGAGTAAGACTGGACACCCCTGTATTATGTGAATGGAAATATCTCACAAATATGTGGTGTGTGTGAGTGAGAGACAGAGAGGGAGAAAGATTTAAGTTATTAGACATTCTTGAAAATCTGCAGCAAAATCTGAATAGATTCATTGCTATCTGGACTAAACTCCCCTTAAACCCCCAAAGAGTGACCTTTAAACTCTCGAGTCACTGACTTTAATTACTAGTTTGATAAATATTGTCTGTGCCATTCCTTCTCACCTCCATTCATTTGCCAAACTGCTTAATCCTACTGGTGCTGGAGGCTTGTCTTCTTCACATAGTCCATCCTGTTGCCGTCTCTTCCCCACAAAAATGATGCACATACACCCAGGTCTACGTAAGATGTAAAAGAACTGGGGGGCAGCTGTGGCTTAATGGTTAGAGAAGCGGGTTTGGGACTTAAAGGTCGCTGGTTCGATTCCCAAACCAGCAGGAAAAATGTGTGGTGGTGGGAGCTGCACCTTCATGTCTGAAGTGCCCTTGAGAAAGGCCCCCAACCGCTCTTTTTACATTTACAGCATTTGGCAGACGCTCTTATCCAGAGCGACTTACAATTATCATTTTTATACAGCTGAGCAATTGAGGGATAAGGGCCTTGCTCAAGGGCCCAACAGTGGTGATAGTGGGGATTGAACCGCTGACCTTCGGATCAGTAACCCATCACCTTAACTGATTAAGCCACCACTGCTTTTTATATAAAATATAACTATATATACTTTTTATGCTCATGTGCCCATTGTAGGCACCTTCACTGGTGGACAGGGATCAAACATGCACTCTGACTGGTCTGCAGCTCCACACCCCCAATCTGCAAAGCACGGTGTGTCCAGAAACCTGTCTTATCATAACCACCATTAACTTTTTCAGCAATTTGTGCTCCTCTGTGGGATCAGACCACACAGGCTAGCCTTCATCCAGATGTGTGTGAGCCCTACGTGCCCATGAGTCTGTTTCTGGTTCACTGTTTGTTCTTACTTGTACCACTTTTGGTAGATACCACTGCATAGCATGAACATCCCACAAGACCTGTGGTTTTGGAGATGCCCTGATCCAGTCATCTAGCCAAGATAATCTGATCCTTGTCAAAGTCACACAGACCATGATGCTTATCCATTTTTCCTTCTTTCAAAGCATCAACTTTGAGAACTGTCTGTTCACTTGCTGTCTAATACACCCCACCCCATGGCAGATGCCACCGTATTGAGATCAGCTCATTGAGATTAACAGCTATGCACTGAAGGCGAGTTAGATATCACTGAATATTCCCTGAGAAAGAACGTCGAGCCATCCACTGAGCTTGAGGTGCATAATTGTTTGAGTATTATAGTACATGAGCACCAAACCAAAAACGCACACTATGCATATGATATTTTTATGGTTTATTTAATTTTTTTTTTTTTTTAAATCATGGTTGAGGCAGGTGAGCTCCCCAGCACAGGTAGGTGCCGAGCTTAAGAGCTGCATAACAGTCTCTTCAAACCTTTTTCAGAGTTTCGGTAATACCATGAGAAAACATAATGGAAAGCAAACTAAAACTACATTTTTATGGTCTATATTTACATATTTTAACCCTGACAGAGACTGGTCAGGTGAGCTCTGCGCTTTGAGCGAGGTAATGAGTGCTACGGATCGTTAAGCATCCTCATCCAGAGCTTAGTGTACACGGCATGGACATGAGAAAACCGGCTCCGTAAAGAAGTGTTTGCACACTAATTAAAAATTTTAGTGTATAATACAAAGAAACCTGCTTTGAGATGAGCTAATCGAGTGGAGATGCGTATGTGCTGTGGAGCTAACAGGAGTGATTTTATCATTCTCATTTAGAGGTTAGCCTACATACTACACAAACACAGAAGAAAACTGGCCCTGCAAAGGTGTGTGCACACACGAATTAGAATTATACTACAAAAAAATACAAGAAAAACTAAAACAAGTTACCGAGCCAATCAGATCGCTCCGTTCCCATGTAATATATACTAATCACCATTATTCACTATTCATTTTTATTTTTATCTGGTTTCACCCAAATGAGGAGGAGTCTGGTTTCTCTTAAGGTTTCTTGCTCGTGCCGTCTGAGGGACTTTTTCCTTGCCACCATCGCCGCAGCCTTGCTCATTAGGGATGTTTAGGGTTTGTAGAAGAAATGTTTAAACTCTTTTTTTTTATATTTGTTTTACTATGTAAATCTGCTTTGCGACAATGTCAACTGAAAAAAGTGCTATACAAATAAAGCTGAATTGAATTAAATTGAATAGAACTGAATTTACTTTAGCTCAGTGGTTTTAATCTTATGGCTGATTTTGGTGTTGATCAATATGGATTTAAATCTTGATATCTTTAATTAAAGGTAAATCGTGTATTCAGCATCTGCTCTTTTATACTTTATAAATAAATTTTGTGTCTTTTTTCAGTATAAGGTACTGAACGCATGCTCTGAAATTACAGTCTGTGGTATTAGACATGGATATTGTAGCTCAATCTCTGGGTTATCTTTTGGTTATTCTTAGGTAAATCATTAGGTTTAAATGCTGAAGTGTTTTAAACAGCGCACAAGGAAACCCATAACTAATCCAGAGACCGGCTCTGGCCTCTGTCCTTATCTGCTATAATCACAGCCACCGTAGCAGCATAATGCCAGCTCTCAATCCCATCAGGTGTCCCTTGACCTCTTCCTTCTAAATACAACTGAGCCGTGCATGCCACGCGGCCTCCACATAAACTTGACCTATAAAAACCATTCCACACTTCTTAATCCAGCCATTAAAGCAAGAAATAATGCACTTTTATTTCAAAGTAGCGGTGATGGGGGATCACTCTGTGCCGACCTCTCTACCACTGATGTCGCCGAACAGGAATTTGGCTCAGAGTCATATGCAGATACCACGACTACCATGACACTTTTCTTTCCCACAATAATTTACATCAGTGATCATTATATTGTTTATTATCAGCTAGATATCTATTGCTGTCATCCTAGTCTTAGCTTGCTAGTTAATGTAAACCAGCGAGTATTATGTCTCCATTCTGAGCTGTAAGTATTTTTAATGCCTTTCAGTTTTATCCGTTTAGGCCATAGCTGCTGCACCATGTCACCATGCCATGTGCTGCCCAGAGATGTGCTGACCCTGCAGTCTCTCCTCATTGACTTGACACAGCATTCACGCCAAATGAACACCCTGAGTGAGGTGGTTCCATAATTTTTGCCAGCGGTTGTATTTAAACAGCTGAACGAGGTTTTACACTGCATATCTCTTACTTTTGGAAATAATGACTACTCAGCACCTTCCCGATTATATGCCTCGTTCACTTTCTTCACTGAAACATATCTACAAAAAAATCCCCTACACACACTGGAGTGCTCCAGAACATCCGCCAAAAGCTCTGGTTTTATAGAGGTGGTCACAATTATTTATTAATAATTATATATATATATATATATAAAATAATTCTCAGTGACACCTTCAGGTGATAAGAGTTTTACCCCCAGTGAATCTCTGTGTCCATCACATGGGGGCTGCTCCCCTACTCTGAGTCGTAGAACATTCTACATGCCAGGGTGGTGAAAGTCACCTGGATAGTTTCCTGTGTATATGCGCTTACATGTCAATATTTTCAGTAGTCACCTATCTGACTGGATGACCACTGGAAGACCCTCAGCACCAAACCAGTCACATGGGTCAATTTTTCAAACATGAAACTTTGTATATAATGGAAACAACATAAAATAAGCTCTTAAAGGATACATTTTGGGTTTTTGTTTTGTTTTGTTTCTTTAGGGATTTTTTTTTCTAGGACAAAATTTCACTGAATTAATTTTTAACTACAAGGGTTATGGGAAAATAAAAAGAAGTTGTAAAATAAACCAGCATTAGCGGCACGGGGTTAGAAAAAGGGCAGGTAGCGTGTCTGCAGACCCCTCGCATCCTGCTCATAAGCTGTTTGAACTCCTCCCCTCTGGAAATTGTTACAGAACATTTTTACGCCAAAACCACCCAGCACAGAGACAGTTTCTTAGCCCAGTCTGTCGCTCTGTTGAACACTAAACAGTCACAGAGTGTAAAGAAAACCTCTGAAATAACCCACTGTACACGCATGTTTGTTCAATACTCTACCTCAACACTGGTTCATACTCAATGTCAATGAACTATTTCTGCACTGTATTATTCTGCACTCTAGTGTAAATGTTATATTATATTGTCTATTTTATTTATTTATTTTTTGCACATATTTCCTTACAGTTTATTTCTTCAGTTTACATGTGTCCTCGTTTGCCTAAATTCTTGTGCATTCCTGAAAAAACTATCATCAAGAAATTTGGAGCAAATATTAAACCATCTAAAATCTTCATTTACACAAAGGTTCATGAATATACAGAGTGACAAGAAAAGTTAAAGATAATCAAATTATTATTTAAGTTAGGTTACGTACTAGAGCCAAATTAAATGGGAATTAAATGCAGAGGACTATATAGTGAGCTCAGCAGTGTTAAAACGCTCTCAGACACTACTCCTCGGCGCCGTTGTGAGCTGGTGGTTTATTGCTGCATTTTATTTAATTAAATTCGAGGTTTGGCAAACTCAATATATAGTGCATTATAGTGAGTATTGAGTATTCAGAGACAGGGAACGTGCATGATAGGAAACGTGTTGAACCTAGCAGCTAGTGCCGATTTCTAATTCTAGAAAATGTTATGACGTTGGAAGTACAACAAGTATACTTGTATTTTTTCACACTGTTGTATGGCATCTTCTCTCGTGGAATAGCCTTTATTTCTTTATTTATTAGACTGATGAATTTCAGAATAAAGTTCTTTTTCTTGCCATTTTGTGTCTAAAATCAAACCCACAAATGCTGCTTCTTCAGATATTCAACAAGCCTAAAGGACACCAATTTCATTGCTACTTTAATACGCACATTATTTTTCAGCTGTGCTGACATAATTGCAAAAGGGTTTAATATTGATTAGTTAGACTTTTAAGGTGACAAACTCGGATTAGATAACACAGTGTGCCATGTGTGGAACACAAGTATGACAGTTGCTGAAAATGGGCCCCTGTACACCTATGTAGATGCATCATTAAAAATCCAGCCATTTTCATCTATAATAACCTTTTACAATATTAACAGTGTCTAGACTGTCATTGTGACCCATTTTATTATTTTTTAATTAAAAAAACAAACAAAAACAACGTGCTTTGTTTTCAAAACAAAGAAACTTCTAAGCGACCCTAAATTTTTGAGAGGTAGTATATATTTCAAATACACATACATCACTTTTACAACTTTGCTGAAAGGTCATGGCATACAGAATGCGCATAAATTCTTCAATAAAAGGAGGAGATTTATTTATTTATTTAGTTTTTGTTTCATCTGCTCGTAATTGTGTATAATGTGAATATAATCTTAGTTTTCACGATTCCTTGCTAATAATTAAAAACTTTCACCCCATACCCATTTTGTGCACAAAAGTAAAAAGTATTTATAAAGTTCATTATCCTTAACATTTTTACTCATGTCACAATCATCTGAAAGAAAATAAAACAGATAAATCACTCACGCGTCAGAATGACTAATGTCTTCCAGAGTAGCAGATGCTGTAAGGTAACTACACACACACACACACACACACACACACACACACACACACACACAGACAGAAGGAGAGGAGAAGAGCTGATTTCCATAACATGGTTATAATGTACAGATACTTGTAAATTCACAGAGGTTATTACTAATGAGCTAAAAAAATGTTTAAGACAACGGATTTTTTGTTCCATATCTTCCTTTGAAAAGAGCATTAACCTTCTAATGAACTTGGAAAATATTAATAATGTGGAGTGTGATATGTTAGTGCAGAGATATAGGGAAAGTCTGATGTGACGCCAGATATATAATTAAAAAATAATCATTTAAAATGCTTAAAGGGGAATTAAACCCAAACGTAACAGCCTGCATACACTGTAAGCATCTTTGCTCATTAAAACACACCATCGTTATTACCATCTTCTTCATGAAGAAAAAACTAAATGAATAAATCCTTACACATGGAGACGACCTTGTACTGCGAAAAGTAGCAAAGAGTCATGTGATTATCACTTGTTCTCTTCAGCAATACCAAACCAATCTGTATATAGATGAATGGAGCAGTATAATATTCCTTACTATACAAGAGCTGACTGTTGTTTGACTTGTGTAAACAGAAGTTTCATTTTATTCAGAAGTTTATATCTGATTTGTTATTTTAATATCTGTATACTGTTATTATTGCCATTAACTTGCCCTATATGAACTGACAAATTCAAGTCCTTTTCTCACGGTTTTGCGCGCTCACAGGAGTGAAACAACAGCCTTTTCAAAAGGGGCTAATGCAAACTATCAAACAGATTTTAGCAGATTGTAACCTCAAAATGTAAATAAAAACCACCTGATGATGAAAATGCACATCTGCTCAGGTGTAACAGAAGACTTTGGAAGGCTTACCTTTCATTTCACTTTAATGTTTTCATATTTAAAATGAAAACAACTTCTAATGATAAAAATGGTAGTAAGGGTTTGTGTGTGTGTGTGTGTGTGTGTGTGTGTGTGTGTGTTTAAAGTAGAGATAGTTACTTAAGTATCTAATGGGCTCCAGAATGTTAACAAATACTCTAAACAAAGTACTTATAAAGTATTTAAAAAAATAAAATATCTGTTAACTGTTAATCCATTGAGCTTTATGATGAACACACGTCTACACAACGCTCCAGGAGGACAGACTCCTAAAACAGGTTTGACTTCTTTCATTTTGTCATCTATTGTCAGGCATAGTTTCCTTTTTAATCTGTGCTCTTCTGTTGAAGAAGTGTTTTACTCATAATACTTCTATGGATATATAAAACAAGTCAGTTTCAAGAGCGAATATAAACCCTGTTTCTCTAATAAACTGTTTTATTCTGTGAAGTGAAACAACAACGCTGAACACTGAAACAAGCAACACCTCTTCACTGAAACCTGTTCCTGACTGTTCCTTCTGATAAATAAAGCGACAGCACAGGATGTGAAATCTTATTGTTTAACATCACAGGTTTCATTTTTCAAAATCACTGAAAAAGATAAGATTCCCAGATAACCCAGACCAGGCTGAGCAAACAGGAAACAGCAGGACACGGTCTCTCATCACTCCTATCGTGTAACATTCTTTCTGATTTTGTCCATTTAAAATGTATTTCAATATACATGTGTTAAAGGCAATGGGTCGTGAAATTCAAAGGGTTCTGGCAGTTCCGTTAATAAATTCTATGCAAAGGATACCTTGAGTGTTTTTTTAAGAGTTGGGTTCCTTAAAGGGGAATTAAACCCAAACTTAATAAAAGCTTGCATGCATCGTTTGTCTCTTCCCATCAAAACACGCTGTGAGGTTCAAGAAACAGTTAACGCGGAAGTGTTGTGCACTGCATGCACTGAGCAGACGTTTGTCTGATGCAAGTAAACGTAATTTAGTATTATGTGCAGAGCATTATTATATTCAGAAGCTCAGTAGTTCATCAGTCAGTATAATATCTGTATACTGTTATTTTTGCCGTTATCTTGCTTTATCGGTACTGACGCCTCTATGTCCTATTCTCGCAAATTCGCACTCTTGCGAGAGTGAAACAGACTCTTTAAACAGCCTTTTTAAACAGGCTATTGCAAACTATTGAACACATTTTAGCTTTTTATCCATATTTTCAGTGTAACAGGAGAGTTTGAAAGGCTTTCCTTTCGTTTCTTTTATTGCATCCACATCAGCAATATTTTTGTAAATGAATTTTCCCCCATCAAGAAAAATTGAAAGACACACACCAGACTCCTTTATCATATATGCAGTGGGGGCCTGACCTCAGGTGGTGGGTGAGGTTACATGGGGCAACACATCTGCAATGCTTTACTTCTACAGGACATAGGGAAGGTAAGTGTGTGTTGCGGTTGTGCAAGTGTGTGTTGCGGTTGTGCAAGGTTTAAAGCAACTGATTTCCTTTAGGGTGTTTTCTATCATAAATATAGGAGCGAATTATGTTTACTGAGAGTAGTATTAGTATTTCTTTCAAACTTACTTTTTTTATTTTTATTATAATTTTTTTTTAAATACAACTGAAGGGGAATCAGAGACAAGTTCAAAATCGCTGCGTAGTGTAGTGTCTACCTCGGTCACATGTTACAATCATCCTGAATTTTTGCAGTGCTCATCCTATAAGTGATAAGCTATATTTTATCAGTCATTTCAAATACAGACGAATATAGAAAGTTTTACTGTACTCAAGTGTAGCTCTGTGGAACTTGAATACACAAACCTGAACCAACTCTAATGCTTTTACACAGCGCTGTGCTTTCCTCTTAAACGTGCACTGGGTTTTAAGTGGCTGTGCATCACAGAACAAACAAATCAGTAGCCCATGCACCCTGTACATTATGATACTGGGTTATTTTTTTATTGTTTATTTACAGGTGCCTAGCTAACAAGTTAAATTGGCTGGTAGTGCAGCAATTACTGTCTTTTTTCTTCTCCCATCTAACAACCAGAGACCGAAACCCAGTACTCCCAACTGACTACCACAAAACAAATGCTGTAATTTAATAAGAAAATAAATAAATAAATAAAGGTGGTATGATGTCACCACCACAAACTTGATTATTTTACTACAACAGCAAATCCTGAAGTGTATTATTGCTCTTGTACCCAAAAACGTACCAATTTACTTATATTTAGAGTTCATTTCTGAGGTGGGGAGCCACTTCAGTATATGTATGACACTAAATGCAGATGCTACATATTAAAAAGTCACTGAATATTACACAGCACTAATTAAAAAGACTTAGCAGTGTAATAGATGAATAGCATTATATTTTATCTGTTACATTCAATGTAGTGGAAAGTTCATAAAACAGCTGAGTTCGTGTTTAGTTACTGTGTTAACAATATTGTTTAGGAAAACGCAAAATAAATGTCTCCTCAAACAACAATCAATTAAACATTTAATTAATCCATACCTTCTGATTGATCAGACTTAAGCACTCATCGTTGTGGTACAAATGTATATATTATTTTGGGGGTTTTTTTAACGCTGCTCGATACTGTAAATACAGCAAACACTGATTCGTCTGCAGAACCACTTAATCCTGTTATGGTCGTGGGACGGCTGGAGCCTATTTCAGCCGACTCTTAGCCCATGTGGGGTACAGTAGTTCGCCAGTACATCACAGGGCCAACACACACACACAACTGCAAATTTGGAACAGCCATTTACCCTGATGTGCATGACTTTGGACTGTGGGAGGAAACCAGAGGTCCCAGAGGGAACCCATGCAAGCACAGGGAGAAAATGCAAACTCGAGATGAAATCGTCCTTGCCGCGCCTGCGACTCAAACCCAGGAACTTCTTGCCGTGAGGTGTACGTGCTAACCACTACGTCACTGTGCCATCCACAGCAGACACTCCTTGTTCTAAATTCTCTCACGTGTCTCAATACACAAGTCCCTCAGGGTGTGATGCGGCTGATGAAGGAATGATGTTTACTGTGAAGGATGATTATTAAACAGGGATGACTGGACAACTGACAACTTGATGGTGATGATGAAAACATTGTGTTACATTTAAGCAGTATGGCATGAACAAGAATTCAGTTCCACTGATTCCCAGCATGGCTGTGGAATGTTGCTATGACTACTGTTATACCTGTTTCAGATTAAGAAATATAGCACTCATGGATGACGGCTTAGCCAATCAAATTAGTGGAATGAACTACCTGTTGTATAATATAAGCTTTTAAAAAGAGTGTAATGACTGGTGTCGCAGAATCATCCCTTCCCTGGGGATCTTCTTCTGTTTCTCGGAAACTGTCTTAAGGCACTTAACTAACATGATATATTAATATACTAATACTAGCACAATACTTATCAGTATAATACCATATAGGTTTAAGGTGGCGTAGTGGTGAGCATTTCCGCCTTACAGCAAGAAAGTCTTGGGTTCGAGTCCCAGGTTCAGCAAGGGTGTTTCTGCATGTTCTCCCAGTGTGTGCATAGGTTTCCTCTAGGAACTCCGGTTTCCTCCCACAGTCTATAGACACACATTTGGGTAAGTGGCTGTTTCAAATTGCCCCCAGGTGTGGATGTGAGTGTGAATGGTTGTGTGTGTGTGTGTGTGTTGCCCTGCGATGGACTGGCAAAGTGTTTGGGTGTACCAGAATTCCAGCAACCCTAGTAAGATTAAGCGGTTCGGCAAATAAATATATTATACATATATAAAATGTAAACTTTAAAATCACTATGTCTTTTGATGCAAATCCTTCAGATGAAGGGAAATTTAGAAATAGAAGGCAAACAGAGTGATGGACAAGAGGAATAAAACACAAACACCCAGAAAACAGAGAAAGAATGCGAGAGAAAACTCACATGTTAGATGATGTAATTCTCTGATTCAAATCCCCAAGAGTCTGTGAGGTTTTCATATAACTAAAAGCAGAAATTAGTGAAAAAACTGGTGAAGAAAGGTATCTTCAGACAAAATCATTATGATAGAACAAGGGATGAATAAGAAAAGAGGAATCTATACAGATCACCACAAAACCACAGCTCTATAACCAAACAAACATGACGTGAGTGAAGCAGGAAAAGAAACAGCAGCACCAGATGTGACGGTGATTCGCGCAGGCCTGGAAGTACTCACGCATTAGAAGACTGGACATCTTGCCAGCCTTTGCTCAGGTTGCTTTTTATTTCGGACAGAGGGCTTATACCCAACCTCCTTCTCAGTTCTCCAGCGTGCCTTTCTTTCGCGCCCAGAACATGTCGCAGTGTCTGAATTTCATCTTCAATCTGCAAAAAAGCAAAAACCACACATGAATGAAAGGGTTCTTCTTCGTGTTTACTGAGGGAGTTTTTCTTTACCACCATCACCACAGGCTTACTCATAAGGGATGTAAATGTTTAAAATCACAACTTTAATTTCTTTATCACATTTGTTTTATCATGTAAAGCTGCAATGAACTGAATTTAACTGAACTGAATGTTTATTAGAGACCACAATGAACTGTAGGCTTAAAGATATTACATGTTGTTCGGGAGTTCTCAGCCTTTTGTAGAAAACTCTGCTCTTATGTAAAAGGTCATGATAAGAAAAGAAACATGATATGCTCCACGGAGGCTACAATAGTGAAGAAATAAAGAAATGACAAAAACAACAAATAAAAAAAAACAACTTTATTTTACATTGGCAAAATATTTTCTTTTTAAATAAGTAAATAAAAACAAAATAAATAAACTCAGTTTTTAAATATAAAAATAAATAAATAATGATAATAAACTGATATAATTGAGATTTGTCTAGATTCTCACGCGTGCTACCTATGGGTACTTAACCTTGAAATATATCATTTTGGTTATGGACCACAATAACAATTTGGTGTAGCACATTCTATATTCATTCATCATTCATTCATCTTCTTCCGCTTGTTCCGGAGTCGGGTCGCGGGGGCAGCAGCCTAAGCAGTGACTCCCAGATGTT
>JAQMYF010000015.1:16128222-16160900 GCA_030014195.1 Neosilurus mollespiculum
GCAGGCGCTCCGCCCTCCGCCCATTGGGTCATGCCTCTTCCAGAAGAGACTTCGCTATTCAGAAGAGTGCAAATCTCACCGGGCCAAGGAGAACACTGTGGTGGGAGGATGCCGTATGTTAACTAAGGCGGGGCCAGCAGAGGGTGATGTTATGCTCTGATTTGTTGGATGCGAAAATGATCTGTAGACTGCGGCGCTACTGTCAGTTTAAATTGAATTATTAATTTATTTGTCTAAGGTGGCGGAGCTCAGCTCTCTTTAACCCCTGTATGTATGTATAATATATATATATATATATATATATATATATATATATATACAGAATTAAATTAAAACTACTGCAATAAGATTTGCTCAATATCGCAGTCATATTTTAGTGATGTCAGTGCATGAATTAGGGGTGGCATGGTGGTGTAGGTGTTAGCATGTCCAACTCACAGCAAGAAGGTCCTGGATTCAAACCCCAGACTTGGGCGTTTCTGTGGGAAGTTTGCACTTTCGACCTGTGCTTGTGTGGGTTTTCTCCGGGTCCTCCGGTTTCCTCCCACAGTCATAAGACATGCACATTAGGCTGACTGGCTGTTCCAAATTGCCCCTAGATGGAAGTGTGAATGGTTGTGTGTGTGTGTTGGCCCTGTGATGGTCTGGCGAGCTGTTCAGGGTGTACCCCACCTTCACCCAGTGTTGGCTGAGATAGACTCCATGACCCTAATAGGATTAAGATGTTTATCAAATGAGTGAGTGCATGAATTATAATCTATTGTTGCGTCAACCCATGAATGGAATGGTTGAGCTTGCTTAAATAAGTGTACATATGTATGTAAATGGGGCGGCATGGTGACGCAGTGGTTAACACATCAGTCTCAGAGCAAGAAGGCCTGGGTGAGGGCGTTTCTGTGTGGAGTTTGCATGTTGTGTGGGTTTCCTCCGGGTACTCTGGTTTCCTCCGTCAGTCCAAAAACATGCACAGTAGGCTAACTGGCTGTTGCAAATCGACCCTAGGAGTGAGTGTAAATAGTTGGGTGAGTGTTGGCTCTGTGATGGCCTGGCGAGCTGTCCAGGGTGTACCCTGCCCTTGCCCAGAGTCGGCTGAGATGGGCACCAGCCTCCCAGCGACCCTAATTAGAATTAAGTGGTTCAGAAAATGAATGAAAGGTTGGCCATGGATAAAGCATCCTAATTGCCAAAGGTGACTCCTAGGTTGGGGCAGCATCAATTGTGGCACTAATGCGATCGTGGCAGTTTCTGTCATAACAGTCACATCTGTATGTAGTCTCAGGTCTGTTGCTATTGTGAGCTATTTCACATGCTATCTAGTCTGCTGCCACATACTTTTCTCTTCAGTTGATGGCTCAGAGTAATTCTCCACCTTATGAGGCCATCCCAGGATTCAGTATCGATATTAAGTGTCTTCAAGTATCTTTTATAGATATCCTAGTACTGCATCTGAGAGCATCCAGTGATTCTCCTCGCACTTTCCATAAAGGATGCATTTCTTAGGAATGTGGTTGATCCAGCCAGACTGTTTGAGCATGGTTTATATACTAGGAATGATATCTTATCTGTACTGCCATGGTATGCCCAAGATATGGCGAATGCTTCTCGGGTGGAAGGTATCGTGACTTTTCTCCTGTCTAACATGTAGTCCATATCTTGAGTGGTGAGGTGAGTATGTGTTGTATCTGCTATCCTCTTATTCTCAGTGTCTAGGACGAGACTGTTTTTGATGGTGGACACAAGGTAAGTGGACATCATCAAGAATAAATGGTCATTAATGGTGATGACTGTATGTCGTCCTAGAATGATCATCTTCTTCCGATTAATAATCATTGTCAGCCTGGGGAAAACAGTCCATCAGTGACTGCAGTTCCTGCTGTGTATGGGTTGAAACTGCTGCATTATCAGCAACCAGCATATCTATGATGACATCATCTGCTATTCTGTCTTGACTTTTAGGTGGCTGAGATTAAAACACCTGCCATATGTTCCGTTCCAAAGGTTCCATGGATGCTTTTCTCGATGAATGCTTTTTTTCTCCTGAAGGCATGTTTCAGGAATAGAGCGAAGAAGATCCAAAGAGTGTGGGCACTAGAATGCATAGTAGGGTTGTCCTGCATGCATCAACAGGTCTGAGGAGACCCACTTGCTTCTTGGGTCCTTGCCTGAGGCCAAAAGCCTTGCATGTCGATACCCTTACTGAGTGCTTCAACATTTGGCTCTGCATCTTAACCATAGCCTCAGTGGTGTCAATAGCTGGCAAAGTGTTCTCTTTTGGAGTAGACGATGGAGTAGTGTTCTACCGATCTCCATCTGCTGCCCTTTGCCCATATTTACTTCCTAGTGGAAGTATTGAGGAAGGCTGTATTGCTCTGGACTGGTCTTAGTGTCTTCATTTTCCAAACCACTTTTTTTTATTAGGATTGCAGGGAGTCTGGAGCCCATCCCAGCCAACTGGGGTACACCCTGAACAGCTCACCAGACCATCACAGGACCAGCACAGACACACTCACAACCTGGGGCAACTGAGTATACCAAATTAGCCTTTGGGATGTGGGAGCAAACCAGATCACTTGGAGGAAACCCAGGCAAGCATGGAGAAAACATGCAAACTCTATACAGAAAAGCCCTCGCCAAGAACAGGACCTTCTTGCTGTGAGGTGCTGATATTTCCTGCTCTGGTGATCGTCTTGATGTTCTCGCTGAGTTCTGTCTTGTACTGTCTTTTCTTGTAGCAGCACTGAACTGTCTACTGAATCTTCCTCCTAGAAATCCTGTAGGTTCTTTTTTTCTGAGTGTACTCTGCAAGGATAGCCTGCTTGGCTTAGATGGCAGTAGTTCTCTCAGTTTACTTCGTCTCAAGTGACTTCAGAATCTTCTTCCCCAAGGTAGCCAGAGCTGTGCAGTACATGTTGTCCCACATAATCTTCCAAGTCTTTGTGGCAGAGGTTCCAGGTCACAAACCAGGGGTTGTTTCTCAAAAGTCCTCAAACTGCTTCACAATGTGTAGCATGCTCCATCACGCTGACATTAATGTGAGGTGTCCCCTGTTTCTTAGTGAGATGGAACTTCTCTAGTAGCACATATGAGTTTCTCATAAAATCTAACCTTTGCATCTGCTTCTGCCATATTCATGAGAATGTTTGCCCTACCAGTAGACTGCTTAGACCTTCTCTTTCACTGACTCTGTGTCTGCCAGCTGTGTTTTCTGAGAAGCAGCAATGTGCATTTTCTGTCTATTAAGTTTGTTATTTATGACAGTTGTTCTCCTGGTGTCACTAATATCCTCGAGGTTTTCAGAAAGGCTGGTCATGTATGAGCCTGTATTGTGGAAAAAGAAAGTTCCATTCGCAAACAAAAAATAATAGAGTGACAAGTGTTACATTCTCTTCTCTCTTATTCTTGTTCTCTCCTTAGAGGCCATGCCGATCTGTGCTGAGGTCTGGCCAAGAGTGACGTATTTGCATGCTGATCTTCTGTGTGTGGATGAGGATTAAAGCTTCAAGGGAGTGCCTTAAGAGGCCTTGTTAGCGCAGATGTGTGCGTGTTTGTGTGTGTTAGACGTATCAGATTTCTGTTGTGCACTGCCTAAGATTGGCAGGCCCTGAAAGACAAGCTGATTATCCTGAATGTTGCACTGCAGTGGCAAGGTGCCACTCCTTTTAGGGAAAGAGAGAGAATGGAAAAGAGAGAGAGTTAGAGATGGTAAGAAAGGAGGACAGGCAAAGGAAAAGCAGAGTCATTTAAAGGGGGAGAGAGGTAGAGTTTTGCAGTTCTGTCTTCCCAAGAAAACGTGTTAGAGAGAAGGATGATAAGAATCAGTGGGGCTAAAGACATTGGCAGCTCGTCCACTGGGGCCCTGCATCAAATGTTTTAAAAGAAAAAGCCTACTTATACATTAAATATACAGTATGATGCAATAAAAATAGGGAAGTGTATTAAAGTAGGACTGCGACGAGATGGTGGCGTAGTGGTTGGTACTCGTACCTTACAGCAAAATGGTCCTGGGTTTCAAGCCCTGTGCACGGCAAGGGCATTTCCCTGTGGAATTTGCATGTTCCCCACGTGCTTGTGTGGGTTTCCTCCGGGTACTCCTTTTTCCTCCTGCACTCCAATGGCATTCACATTAGGCTAATTGGATATTCCAGATTGTCCCTATGAATGTGAATGTGAGTGTGAATATGTGTGTGTCTTGGCCCTGGCAAGCTGTTTTACTTCCCCCAAAGTTGGCTGGGATGGGCTCTAGCATCTCCATGGCCCTAATGAAGAATAAAGTGGTTCGGAAAGTGAAATAAAAATTAATTAAATATAGCTTTGCGATATGGCCTAAAAATTAAATTTTAGATTAGACTATTCTAAACTATAAAAAGACTATTTTTAACAGGATTTTGGAGGGTGCTGCTAGCTTGTACATCTCACAAAGCTTCACACACCTGCCACGTGCTTAGTACTTCTATCTGAGATGCTAAAATAAGTTTGTTGTGCTACTGCCGTCAGTAGCCACAGATTTTAAACAAGCTTTCAACAGTGGTTTGTGCTATGTTCTACTTTGCATAACCAAACCATTTCCAAATTACCAAGGAGACACTTCCAGTTTTCAAGATGAGCTCTTCACTTATTGATGTGTGTGCTGCCATCTTGCTACTGTTTTGGTATTCAATAGGCAGGAACACCAAGCAGTCCAGTAGTTATGGAGTCCACCTGCAACCATCCATCCATTTTCTATATGTTTCTATATAGCTTTTTTCAATTGGGAGGTGGCTACTGGACCCTGTCCCTTAACGATAGGCAAGGTGCCACACCAGTGGCAAATTTACAGAGCCACTGAGGTAATAGGGCTCTCTGTTAATTAGCCAATTTTAAGGTGAATCATGATTTTCATTTTACACAAATTGTCCTAAATAGTGTTCATAGACAGGATCTCAAGGCGTAGTTGTGGACCGAAGGTTGTTTGGTTTGGGAACCTCAGGATTGCATCTCTGCTTTCTGCAGATGATGTGGGTCTGTTTGCGTCTTCATACTGTGACTTTCAGCATGCACTGGAGTGGTACACAGCCATGTGTGAAGCGGCCAGGATAAAAGTCAGCTCATATGACCACCACCAACCAGGGAGAGGTGTAAGCATGCCCGTAACATGTGATGCCGCCACCTGCATCTTTACAAACTGCTGTGCATGCAGATGTGGCCTAATATACTTGGAGGTAAAGCGATATCCACCCTTTTGTACAAATGAACTCACAGGTGCTATTGATTGGCTGGTGATCGCTATAAACTGATTGGACGGCAAGCGTATGCCATTCCTCCTGTGAGAGCTCGGCCAATGGACGATGGTTGCGGCATCAACCTGGATTCGAACCTGGTTATTCGTCATTCGGTTGAATGCTAAAATCTTTCAGGGCAGCTTTGAGGCTGTCCTTGAACCTTTTCTTGGGTCCTCCATGGTTTCTCTCAAGCCTCAGGTCTCTTCGATCCGAGACGGATGCTTTCAGGCGACCAAAGGATTGGCTAGCTTTGGATAACCGCAGGTCAACCTCCAATCTCCAGGTTGATAGCCAGTCACCTTGTCTGCACCTTTTCAATGCACCACTTGTGAGCTATTATATTTTCAAGTATAATTTGATTAGATAATGCCGATTGCTATATTTTCAAGGTCATGCCCAGGGAACCACAGAAAGAAAAGAAAGTATTGTTTTTATGGGTTTATTATTTTGGTCAAGTTCATCTCAAGTTCAGAGCAGCCATGAGTGCCTCTGGCTGTTGTTTATGGAGATAACACCAACTCTACTGAGAAAAGGTAAAACAGAATTAAGTTGATTTATAGTTCTGCTAGTTTGACATGACTGAAAGAGATTGGAATAGCCACCCTGTAATGAATGAGAGAGTGAGAGAGTGGCTAAGACATTTAAATTTACATTTACATTTACAGCATTTGGCAGACTGTGTTATCCAGAGCAACTTGCATACGTGCTTTGAAGTTTCTATCAGTAAACATATTCTGATTCTGGTTCACTAGGACCATCAGTTTATTTATTTATTTATTTGACATAGGGAGAGAGGATTATCCAGGTAGATCACAATATAATGATATAGGAATGAATTAGCTAGGGGAAGAGCAGTTCAGTTTTGCAGGGGTTGAGTTTCTACTGATGAGCTGCCATCCATGGTGAGATTTCTGTCAGACATGGAGAGAAATTAGTGTCTGAGGAAGGAAACCAGAACATAAGTTGACAGTGGTATGAGAACCTGTTAGAGGACATGACCTCACAGAAAGATCTAGTACGGAGGGGGACAGAAGAGGGCCAAGTACCTCACCCTGAGGGATTCCAGTGGAAAGTCTGCATGGAGCAGATGTGGATCCCTTCCACATCACCTGACATAACTGACCTTAAAAGATAGATAGATAGATAGAGAGAGAGAGAGAGAGAGAGAGAGAGAGAGAGAGATTAGAATATTTAAAAATGTAACAAATTTGTTGCTTGTAGGACACAGATTTTCTAAATAAAAAAAATGAAATATATACCTTATGTCTGTTCCTATTTAGCCAATCAGAGGCTAATGCTTGGTTAAATCCATAAATTTTACAACCACTTGACCAGTTTTTTCTTTTGACCTGGTAAACAGGACCAAAGAATACCATTTTAAATTATGGCCATGACAATCAAACACACATGACAATCAAAGGTAAATAGGTTGTTCACATTTAGTGAAAGCTCCACTGCATTGCCACATGCAGGATGAATGAGCCATGTAATAAAGACTTAGGGTGAATTAGCTTAATGTGAAGCATTTTAGTCTACATTTTAAGCGAATATCACCATGCGCCATTGGGTATGGAGCAGATGCCAGTTGGCTGACTGTTACCACTCAGAGGACACATCTGTTTAAGGAACTTTTTGCCAACTACTGCATGTTGTGCATGTTTTGAAGTGTGTACAGCAGTTCTTCTACCACTCCTATGATAAATCTCAGCAAAAAAGTCAAAATATTCATCAGCATTTTTTAGCTTATTATCACCTTTGGTTCAAGAACATTAGCTCCAGAATAGCTTTTACTTTTGACAGGTGAAGTGAGTAACACTGATTATCTCATTACAGTGGCATCTGTTTAGGAGTGGAATGTTTTAGACAGAAAGTGAAGTCAGTTCTCGATGCGTGGAAAAGCATGAAAATGAGCAAGCGTAAGGATGTCACTGACTGTCAAGAGCCACACTATGAGGGTCTGGTGAGCTGTTCAGGGTGTACCGCGTCTTTGCCTAATGTTGCGTGACATAGGCACCAGCCACCCTGCGTCGCTAGCAGGAGTAAGCGGTTCAGCAAATGAGTAATAAATGAGTGTAACATATCCGTTAACTTTTTCCCAGTAAAATACTACTCAGTTGTACCACCACTAATTACCTTTCTTGTAACACATTTTGCAACCCTGAAGACCCCAGTTAACATAATATAGTAGACTAACATTATTTTGTCATTGGGTGGTTTGCTTGGTGGAGGGGCACCTCACGACTGGTCTTAAAATTGGATTCCCATTTTAATATACACACACACACACACACACACACACACACACACACACACACATGCATGGCACTCCATCTGGCCAAATTAATGGCGTGTTCATAGTCACTGATGAAGCTTGTTCTCGCTTGCAGATACATGCGTAATACACAAGTATGTGGGATTGATGATAAGCTGTGATAAACTTTCTGGCATTCATTTGCAAGTAATATTTAGTGCCAAGAAATACAGCATAACAGACAGAGGCTGCGTAATGTTACTGATAACAGATAAACAGTATTAATTTCATTAACGAAAACCCTGACCACAAATGTTTATCTGTGAAATTTACAGGACTATAGCAAGACTTGTACAAGTATGTACAAAACATATTTGTTTTCATTAATCAGACGAGACTGAAGTAAATTGAATGTGGTGGGCGTAATATTTTCTCCCAACTGTGCATCTAGTCTTTCTGTATCTCACTAAGAAAAGGACTCCAGATATTACACAAGCTAAAGGTGTTAAGTAAGATATTGCTTAAAAAATTTCAACCTGTGTCCCCCATTACATCATCTGATATTTGCCTTATTTAATTTAATTAGTTTAAAAAAAAAAATATTTTGATAATTTAATGACTCTGCTCAAAGCTGAAGCAGCCTTACTCTATATATCATGCACTATAATTACTTAATTTGCCGACAACTACTAATACTACAAATAATACTAGTAGGAAAATTAGGGCTACAGCAAATGCAGTGCATAAGGAAGGTAATAACAAATTTAGTATTTAATATTAAATTGCCATAGGACTGCTGAGTATAATAATAATAATAACAACAACAACAACAACAACAATTATTATTATTATTATTATTATTATTATTATTATTATTATTATTATTATTAATGATAATATTATTGTACTGGCAATCTTAATACTCACTCACTCATTCATTTGCTGAACCTCTTAATCCTACCAAGATATCAGCCGGCACTGGGCTAAGGCGGGGCACACACACAACCCACAGCTCCACAGTAGAACAGCTCCACAGACCATCGAATGGCAACAGACACACAACCATTCACATTCACACATCCACACCTAGGGGCAATTTGGAACAGAAAATTAGCCTAATGTGCATGTCTTTGGATTGTGGGAGGAAACCAGAGTATCCTGAGAAAACCCACGCAAGCACGGGGAGAACGTTCAAACTCCACATGCCCTCGCTGATCCCGGAACTCCAACCCTGGACCTCCTTGCTGTCTAGTGGACATTCTAACCAGTATGAACAAGAACAAGAAATATAATAATAATCATGATTATAATAACAACAACAACAACAACAAAACAACAATAATAATAATAATAGTAAATCAGTGCTAGCACGGTCACACTGAAACATCAGCTAAATCTATGAAGGATAAGAAAGAATAAAAGAAAGCGTTTCCTCCCCTAAAGATTAAGAGTAAATCTAAAATAGCTTCCAAATTTAACACTGCAGTTGAATAAGATATTTTACTGGATATTTATTGAGTATCAGCCTTAAATGCTCTAGCTCTGGTTTGTTTATACAGCGCATGCTAGTCTTACATATTACGCACAATCACTTTCATCCAGAAACTAACAGACTAGAATCGAATGATTCAAATTATCAGCTAATGTCTTGCAAGACTAGTAGCTGCTCAGGCTATTCAGCATTGTGTATAATATAAAATATTATAAATTTTTCTGCCTTTTTTCCTCTTTCTGTTCAATTGTAGTAATAGTAATGCAGTAGATTTTAAAGAGCATTATGGGTTCTACTAATAGGTTGAATCAAATCCCAATTTCACCATGTCTTTTAAAGACAGATAGACAGAATCTATTTTATTACTTTATGTACTGTTTTATGTTTTATGGTAGGAATACTGTTTGCTATGTAAATCACAGGGTAGAGTCTGTTTTTTTTTTCTGTAGTGCATTCCAAAAAGGCAGAAAAACATTGTACACTGTCCAGAAGGTGGATAATTAAATGTAGGAGACCTGTGTTCACCCTCTTTAGCCCAGCAAGTCAGTTAGAGAAAAAGTCAGCTGTGGGAAAAAGACTGTGATTCTTGTTCAGACCAGCTGCTTTCCCTGTAGTGTCTAAATATAAGCACAACATTAAGGGAAGGGGTCGAATAAGGAGAGCGAGTGCTTGATTTCAACAGAATGTAGTTGTGAATTTATGCAAATAGATGTGTGGGTAGGGCAGCACGGTGGCGTAGTGGTTAGCAAATCCGCCTCCTGAGTTCAAATCCCAGGCTCGAATGTCTCTGTGCGGCGTTTGCATGTTCTACCTTCGCTTGCCTGGGTTTCCTCCAGGTAATAAAGTTTCCTCCCACAGTTCAAAGACTTGCATGTTAGGCTAATTGCCCCTAGGTGTGGATGTGAGTGCGAATGATTGTGTGAATGTTGCCTTGTGATGGTCTGGCGAGCTGTTCAGGGTGTACCCCGCCTTTGCCCAGTGTTTGCTGAGATAGGCGCCAGGCTGCCCGTGATCCTAGTAGGAAGAATCGGTTCAACAAATAAATGATTGAGTGATGAATTGTGGGTAGGGTGGCATGGTGGTGTAATGGTTAGCATATCCAACTTACAGTAGGAAGGACCTGGGTTCGGGTCCTGGGCTCGGGTGTTTCTGTGTGGCGTTGCATGTTCTATTCCTGCTTGTGTGGGTTTCCTCTGGGTACTCCGGTTTCCTCCCACAGTCCAGTGACATGGACGTTAGGCAAACTGGCTGTTCCAAATTGCCGCTAGGTGTTGATGTGAGTGTGAAATGTTGTGTGTGTGTTGCCCTGTGATGGTCTGGTGAACTGTTCAAGGTGGACCCCACTTTTGCACAGTGTTGGCTGAGATAGGCTCCAGCCTCCCCGTGACCCTGTAGGATTAAGTGAGTGAGATGTGTGGGTCATATTTAAAGCTGGCTAGTTATCTGGCTTTTTCTAAAACACATTCACAGTGTATAGTTGGTTAAAAAAAGGCTCTGTTACCAGATTACTGTTCTACAACCAAGGACATCAGGCTGTATCTGCAATTGGCCTATGCTCTATAGGCTATAGGGGGTTGGGAAGATTGGGAATCCTATGCTGAAATCCCTGTGGTCCCTGTGTTTTTTAAGTGGATGTCACAGGAAGTCTAGTACCTGAGACTGGTTAAGTGCTTGTTCAAGAATGTTTCAAGGGATCTACTATGGAGGGCAGCATGATGGCGTAGTGGTTAGCACGTCCGCCTCATGGCGTAGTGGTTAGCACGTCCGCCTCACAGCAAGAAGGTCCTGGGTCACCCGGCTCAGGCGCCAGGTTGTTCTGTGCGCTGTTTGCATTTTCTCACCGTGCTTGCCTGGGTTTCCTCCGGGTACTCCAGTTTCCTCTCACAGTCTTAAGACAAGCACATTAGGCTAACTGGCTGTTCCAAATTGCCCCTTGGTGTGAGTGCGAGTGTGAATGTTTGTGTGCTGCACTGCAGTAGACTGGCCAGCTGTTCAGGGTGAACCCCGCCTTCACCCAGTGTTGGTTCAGCAAATTAATGAACGAGATCTACTGTGGATTGTTTGGTAATGTTTTTTTCTATCATGGAGGCAAATTTTATGTGTAGGAATCTTTTAGAGTTCAGCATAGGTGCAGAAGATATCTGCAGCATTTGAGCTTTAAGGTCCCATGTGAAAAAAAAGCTTTAAGGTCCCGTGTCCCAAGAAAAACTGACGAAACTAACAAGATGTTGTCCCCTCCTCCTGAGAAAAAGGCGGCACGAAAATATTTTTTCCCAATCCATGTTTTTTTGACATCTCTTCACAGCAAGAAGACCTGCCTATGTGCGATTTTTTTTTTTGCTGTGACTCATGACTCACTTTAATACTACAGAAGATAAGCCAGATGATTAAAAGATGTTCATTTTGATTTTAGCGTTTCCTTGCTGCCAGTTTAAACTGTGACGAATAAACAAACAAGCAGACAGACACACAACACTCACACTCACACACATGCACACACACACACACACACACACACACACACACACACACACACCTCCCGCCTACACATACACTTCATGTTATTTTCAGTCAGGAGCTGTCGTGTAATATTTTCTAACACTCGTATTACTATTACAGGTACTTGGGTTAAGTTAGGGCTCACAATCATGAATAAAAAGCCTTTACATGGAATTATGAGCCAAATGCCCCATTCAGAACTATCATTTCATTCAGGGCCTTTCACTGAGATCTTTATCTTGTGTGTAAAGGCACAGAGAGACATTATTGGCTAGAAGGAAAAGAAGTACTATGAGAAAAACAAGTTCACCACTCGGCGATGTCCCTTATAGAGAAGGTGGTTCTTGTGCCAGAAGCGGTACTGCTGTGGAGTAACAACTGTTGATGGGCTGATGAGACATGGCAAAAAAGGCTCCATACTTTTTGTCTATCTAGGTATATACAGGGTGTCCCAAAAGTCACTAGAAACGGAGTGTATTCATATTTTTAATATCAGCCAAGGATTCATTGCAGCTTTTCTTCCTAGACTTGCCATCACGTTCCAGCACCTTGAAGACTAGCTGTATTGTCTCCAATGTAGCTGTATTGTCTAAATGTCCCCATTTTCGACAACCTTCAGCAACCTTCAGACACAGGCCTCGCCGACATTTTGCAGCATCACTTCCCCGACCCCGCTGCAGGCCATGCGGATTCGTTCCTCAAGTTGTTACCGGTCACGGGGCTTAGTGGGATACACCTTGCTTTTGAGATAGCTCCACGGAAAAAAGTCACATGGTGTGAGGTCAGGACCGCAGAGCCCATTCCAGGGGACCCCTTCGATTGATTCATCAGCCAAGAAACTTGATGTTCAAGAAATCTCTCTCTCTAACCTGGCAAAGTGAGAAGGGGATCCATCTTGTTGAAAAAAGACATTAGTAGGGTCACTCCTCACCTGAAGTTGTGGCACAGCAAACTCTTGCTGCATCTTCAGGTAATTTTCCACTGCATCCGAAGGTTGTCGAAAATGGAGGTGCTCATGTATCTTTTGGGATAACCTGTTTATTGGGAATATTATGGATGTAGCAGTCAAGTACTTCATCTATTATAATGCATTATGGGCTTTACTGTGTGTATGTTGGAATTACGCAGGTGTTCCACAGAACGTGTTAAATGCATGCAAGTTTTGTTGCAGGGCTCAGAAGAATCTATTAGGAGGCAGTTTTAATTTAAGAATTTCTCAGAAATTAAAACCATATTCTTGGTTTTAATTCCATTTTCATTGTAACTCACAATGCTAACAGTGCTAATTGTTGTCACATGCTGGTAACTTGATATGACAAGACATGACAGCCTTAATTTGTTAGACATGATCACTACCAGGGGTCAAATTACAGTGGAACAAACCAAAGTCTTTCTTCTTTGGATTACAGATTATTGAATTCTTTGTATTTTCTGCTGAAAAATCCAGTTTGTCGGACCAGCTACCAGCTGCCCAAAATACAACCAAGAGTACAACTAGATGCAAATAGTTTCTAAATTACTGCTGCTATTGCAACATTCAAGTCAACATTTGTTAACCAGTTAATTCAAGTAATAAAGAAGCTGGAAAAGAACTAGATTGTTCAGCTTGGCCTGAGCTTTGGAAGCTGGGAAGTTTTAGAAATTGAACATTTTTTTTTTCTTAATTGCTTTATTGTTGGGCCATTTTCCTCAAAATAATTTGTTTAAAATGATAAATCAGTAGCAGTAATTCAGAAACAGGTTCTATACCAGCGCAGGTATTGGACAGCTGGTGGCTGGTCAGAAAAAACTGGATTTTTCAGCAGGGTTATAGAAAGTACAGCATCCCTCTGCTACTATGATTTAATTTTCTAACTCTAACTTACATAGTTCTGTAAATCTCTAACTCTAACTCACATAGTACAATCTTAATTAAATCCGTTAGATTCTTAGATGTAAAAACTAAACAGCCAATAGACACCTGCTAAAGTTGACTCTAACCTTTTGTAACTATTCAGTTGTTTTTGACACTGTGTACAGCTGAATCCTCTGATCTGTCTGATTTTCTGCTCTGTAAATATATTTGCTCATAAAGAAAGAGTTAGATTGTATCTTGATGCCAACCTTACAAAAACTTAAATACAGCTTTAGGGACAGAAATATTAAAATGTGTTTTAACCCTGTAATAATATTAGTCAGTATCACATGATACTAGTTCATACATTGTTCATAGAATTAAAAGTGAGAGTAAAAGAGTTAAAGTAAAGTAGCTTGATAACTGCTTTCAGATAAAAGGATGTGTTGTCTTTTATTAGTCATGCTGATGTAAGTATTTATAATTTAAAAATAATGAATAGCTTGAATGTTTTAGGGCTTGAATGATTCCAATATTGTAGGCATTGGAATTAGTATAGGTAGTGTATAGTATGGGGTTCTTCATAATTTTTGAAGGGCAGCCCTGGCCTCTTTCCTCTTCCTCTACCCTCACAGGTGAAGTGCACTTGAGCAAGGTACCTAACCCCAACTGCTCTCTGCCCACTGCTCCGAATGTGTGTGCTCACTGTTTATATGTGTATGCTCACTTTGGGGTTAAATGCAGAGTCAAATTTCCCTTGCAGGATTAAGACTGTATTTCAGAAAGTTTGTTAAGTTTAGATTCTCCCCAGCGGAACAAGCAACCAGCACCTTGTGTAGAGTCAACACTATATCAAGCAAACTTCCTATTTCAAAATAAGGGAACCAGTCATACATATTGGCGTAATTGGAGTCTGATGGTTGTGATCAGATAGCATGAAAAGATCAAAAAACGCCAACCCTCGATCTGTGGGGCTGAGGATAATAGTGTCAGCCAGGGGCTGTGTGACAGCCAATAAGGAGAAAATAACAGTAAGTGTGAGACAAAGGGAGATAGATAGAGCTGGAGTTTCTCTCTTCTCTCACACAGCTCGTGGAAGAAGGATGCAAGGATTCAGATTGATGTTTTTATTTGATCTAAATGGAACAAAAGAACATAAAAGATGATCTCACTTTTCACCTGTCTCTCCTGTATTTCTTAGATCCTGTGAAGTGTATACCCAGTTTTTGCCTGTGTGTGCCAGTGGAAGAGAGTAGGAGTGTACGAGCGAGAGAGTGTGAACGAACTCACATGGCCTCGATGCAGGACGGGGTGAACTTTTCTGCTCCCCCCTACGGCAAAGTGTTGCTGCTCGGGGCCATCGCTGCTGCCTCGGCCTTCGTCGTCACCATCCTGATTGTTGTGCTATGTGTGGGCTGCCACAGGTGAGTGACAGATGAAAATACCCGCAACACTGAACACACATTCACATAAACTAGAGTTTAACTTAAAAAGAAATTAAATTGAGTTTCTTGACGATCAATCTACACATAATCTAACTTTTTAGAAATGTAAAAAAAACCCTGAGATGTCTAATTAGGATAAATATTCAGACCCTTTCTTTCTTTCTTTGTGGATTCGCAGCAATTACAGCAATTTCAATTGGGCAACAGTTACAGCTTTGATTGTTCTTGGAAAAGTTTCTGTAATTTTTGCACACCAAGATTTGGGTGGTTTCTCCTGCTCTTCCTTCCAAATCCCCTCAAGCTTATTTAAACTCGGATCACTCACGCACTCATTTGCTGAACTGCATAATCATACTTGGGTTGCTGGAGCCTATCTCAACCGTCACTGGGTGAAGGTGGGGTACGCTCTGAACAGCTTGCCAGACCATCGCAGGGCAACACACAACCATTCACACTCACACCTAGGGGTAATTTGGAACAGCCAATTAGCCTAATGTGCATGTAGTTGGATAGGGGAAGGAAACCAGAGTACCTGGAGGAAACCCGTGCAAGCACGGGGACAACATGCAAACTTCACACAGAAATGCCTGTGCCTGGGACTCAAACCCAGGACCTTCTTGATGTAACGCCGAGGTGCTAACCACCATGCCATCGTGCTACCCTTATTTAAAGCCTTTTAAATTTCTAAAATAATAATATGGGGTAACACAGTGGTGTAGTGGTTAGCAGGTTCATCTCATAGCAAGAAAATTCTGGGTTTAAGTCCTGGACTTGGCGGGGACATTTCTGTGTGGGGGTTACATGTTCTCCCTGTACTTGCATGGGTTTCCTCCGGGTACTCCAGTTTTCTCCTCTAATCCAAAGACATGCACATTAGGCTATTTGGCTGTTCCAAATTGTGCTTGGTGTGAGTATGAATGTGAGGGGTTGTGTTGGCCTATGATAAACTGGTGAGCTGTTCAGGGTTTACCCCGCCTTCGCCCAAAGTCAGCTAAGTGACCCTAGTAGGATAAAGCAGTGCAGCAAATGAATGAATGAAAGAATGAATACATTGACGTGCAAAGAGTGAAGGGGTCAGAACTTAAATATGAACCATGGGCCATTTGATATGTTTAAGCAGAAGTCATTTGGATAGGTTCCATTCAAATGGACTGATTGAGTTCATCACTAAGCTACAGCCTATCTAATAAATTATAGATGTGTTTCTCTGACTGCTTGATGAGGACTTGTTTCATGTCTAGCCTTTGGAATCTGGAACATTCAGATTCAGTCGTCTGTCTGACATCCCTCTTGTTCTACGGATAGAATTTCATTGTCATCAATGCAGCAATTTACACCATTAGCACTTTAAGTGCATATTATGTCCATAAAAGCAAGACTTGGGTATTTTTTTTTACACTTCCAGTAAATTATGGTACTATCACACTGTCTCGTATCTTCCCACGTTAAAAAAATCTTTATGTTGGTCTGACAAGAAATGATATATTTTTTTTCCACAATTAAAGGCCCGTGACATAAACGTTGTATGTGTGCTGTTTCTGTGGCATTTCTGTGGTGTATCTGGGGTTTGTATGAAGTTCAAGTGACACAAAGTTGAAGCATTTTGAGGTGCATGCGTGGCGTATGAAGCATTGCAATGGCATAGACATTTCATTGCCATGGCAATTTGTTCTTAGGTGTGACTTTGCTGCTGTGTAACTGCAGCCTTACGTATTAAAGGGGGTTAGGCACGCTGCGTTCGTTGTCATTCGTTCCAGAGCTGTCAACACGTTTACATCTCAAGTCAGGAGATGTTTTCAATGACAAGCAGCTATCTGTCGTCACAGGTTTCAGGAATGATGAGTCAGGTTCGAGAGTTCACCATGGTCCGTCTCAACACACACAGCCACAAACACACCTGCACTCTAACTACATGAGTGTTCATACAGTTAACTGCAGTTAATTGAAATATGCTACGTGAATTAGCTGAAAAGAGTGGCACGGTGGTAATTGTAAGCCCGTCTGCCTCACAGCAAGAAGGTCCTGGGTTCCTTTCCTGGGATCTGGCGGTTATTTGTGAAGTTTGGATGTACTCCCCATGGCTATGTGGGTTTCCTCTGGGTACTCAGGCTTCCTCCTACAGTCTAGAGATATACGCATTAGGCTAATTGGTTGCTTCAGATTGTCCCTAGGTATGAGTGTGAGTGTAAATAGTTGTGTGTTTGTTGCCCTGTGATGGCCTGGCAAGCTGTTCAGGGTGTACCTCACCATCGGCCAGTGTCGGCTGAGATAGGCACCAGCTTCCCTGTGACTCTAGTAGGATTAAGCGTTTTGGAAAATGAGTGAATGAGTGAATTAGACTTTACTTTTTAAAATTATTTAATTTTACAGGGTTGGCAATAACGTACTATAAAAATAAAATAATACAACTGTAAACATATTTAGAGCAAACTGCCGGAGTACCCTACCTAGTATAGAATAACACATAATTCAGTGCCCTGGCTTATTTGGCTGATGCTTTTCACATTGAGTGCTACGGACTTCAATTAATCTGATGGTAGAGAGATTGACTCAGAGACCCACCCATAGCACTTTGGAGGCGCAGGGAATTGAACACGAATCTTTCAGTTTTGAAACTTAAACCATTTAACCATTGAGCTACAACCACTACCCTAGCAAGTTTAATTGATTTGATTTGATGCAGTCTTTTAATGCAAGTATATTCAGTAGGAGAAGAGTTGTAATCAATGAAAACTAGTTGTGCAAGTCATAATGACTTGGTTATTAGCGCTTTGAGTTGCTTCTTTAAGGTTGCGTGTTCAGATCCCAGCATTCACAAGCTGTTTTGGTTGGGCAATTGAAAAACAGGCTTAAGGCCAATAAGCCTAATGTGCATGTCTTTGGACTGTGGGAGGAAACCAGAGTACCCTGAGGAAACCACACAAGCATGGGAAGAACATGAAAACTCTACACATAAACACTCAAGCCAAGCAAGGGACTCAAACCCAGGACCTTCTTACTGTGAGGATAACCATAACGATGCAAAAATACAAAAAATGTATATATGTGTCACAGATTAGTATACTGTCTGATTTAACAGAAATAACGAGAGGGAGAGTTCATTTATTCATTCATTTTCTGAACTGCTTAATCCTAATTAGGGTTGTGGGGAGGCTGGCGCCCATCTCATCCCTCATCTGGGCAACAAGGAAGAAAGCAACATTCATGGTGTTCTGTGTTCATGGCTCAAATATAGCCGCTCAGCTCCCTGACATAAGTGACACCAGTCCACAATCGAAGCTTGTTCTACATTCGTGGCGGGTTTTTTTCCCCAGCTTTTTCTGCCTCTCATTCTATTGTGTGGCAACAGTAGTATATAGTGGCTCATGAGTGTCATGGCACAATCACCAATTCCACACAAAATCGTCAAAACTCACTGTGGAAGTCAAGATGCCCGGCGGAAGCTGGTATTCCATATCAGAAGTCAAAATGCACCAACATCAATATGGGAGAGGGTTTAAAAAAAAAAATCAACCCACCCACTGGTGCAAGTACTTTTCTGGTGTAAATAATCATCAGCGGGAGACATGTAGTACATGTGGTTAAGCTGTAGGTTTTGTTTTGTTTCTGCAGTAACCTCTCCAGCGATCTGATATGGCAGGGAAATGCATGCTGTGTTCACCTTAATTATAGCGTTGTCAAGCTGTGGCTTCACCGTTAGTGATGGTTGCTAGGCTTGTGACGTGCCACGTACCCAGATGTTTGAAACTATGAATTGAACTATTTCACACTAACATTCATGTAGTGTTTCATGGGTTATGTGTAGTCACTTTAAATGAGGGTATTCCTTACCTTCGCCACATTTCCTGTGAAATTGATAATTAGGTATTACGAAGAGAAGTTTATGACCTTATGACATGTTTTGTGGAAATTATGGTGAAGCCGTAATATAGATTCTTTTAAACCCACCCACATCGATGTTGGTGCATTTTGGTTACCTCCATGAAATACTTACTTTCACTGCGCACTGTGAAGGTTTGGTGCCATGGAATTGGTGGTTGTACGGTGGAATTGTTGTTTGTGCCGTGAGAATTGTGTGCCACTGTAGTAGAACCCGGTGGAACCCTTATTTGATTAGTAGGGTAATCAATTCTTCATGTAAAATTCTTGCAGCATACAACAGCTAAACTTGTATCTGTATTTCATTCTTGGTGTGTAAAGACTAACCAGAACATATGTATTTAATGACCTCTGGGGTATCATGCGAATGATTTTTGGATAATTTGGACTTGATATGCATGGAGCTTTAACCTTCATCTCAGTTGTGTCCTGCATTTATTGTAAGATGTTTTTAAGGTGCTGGCCAAATAAGCAAATATACTGGATTTACATATTGCTTTATATTACATATTTGATGGCTCCAGCATAATATGGATTAAGCAGGAAATTTGACATATTGATATTCATATTTTTGGAAAGAGAATTGAACATGTTTCAAAATGCGGTATAATACATGATTATTGCATGAAAATGGACTGAGTTACATCACTTTGTATGTCGATAATCAGGAAATGCTACTTTTGAGAAAATAGCAATTACAGTCTTTGAACTAGTTTCTGAATGTCCGCATCTGAAAGTCTCTAGCATCCATAAACTAAATGAATCCGTAACATCTTTAACTCTGTAACATCCATACACTAAATGAGTTATGCTTTGAAGGATGTATTTTGGCGCTATCGCATTTTCATCCTCTTACTCAAAACACTACCTTGTGACTTAATCCGTATTATGCTGGAGTGGGTCACATATGATATTGTGTTACTCCTACTGTACATTTTAATATGTTTGCAGCACTTAAACATGTTGTCGAATTTTTACAGCAATGGCCTGAAACCTTTGAAATTCAAACACCAGCTATTTCATGTGTCTTGAATATTACTATCATAGTATCTACAAAAATACAGATGGAACTGCACCCAAGACAAAAAACAGTAATTTAAAACAGATTTAAATTATTCAAAATATTTCAGGTTACCTGAGGGCTCTTTTATACAGAAATTACAAAAGAAAATCTATCCATCTTTTAAAGCCCAACTCACCCAAATACCTTCTGTTACATATTTATTTAGAACATCATAGCCAGAAATTGAAAGATAATTCCATAAAACCATATTATTAAGATACAGTGCAGATATACTGACTGTAAAAAAAATCTCCCCTTTAAAATGTTCATATTTTGCTCCTTTGCAGCCTGAAATGAAGAGTTCTGCTAAACAAACAAACAAGCAAACAAACAAACAAACATTATCACTGAGATTTTTAAAGGATCACCCTCCCTATGTCAGTATTTTGCGGAACCACCTTCTGCTTTAATTACAGCCATGAGTCTGTTGATATACTTCTCTATCAGTTATACACATCTAAACCGTACAAATTTGGCCACTTTTCTTTGCAGAACTGTTCCTGTTTGTTCCCTCTGCCCTCATTCCAGACCGTTCCGTCCATCTCTTACATCCTGCACTCGTCCTACCACTCTAGTGCAGGAGCTTTCTCTCCTCGGAGACTCTCTCCTGACAAACATTACTCTGGTTGGAGGCAATGACAGTGGCATATTTGTTTCCTCTGTCATTCCCAGCTCCAATGCTGAAAAAGCTGGCTTAAGAATGGGAAATCACCTTTTATGGGTGAATCAGCTCTCTCAGCTCTTTGTCTTTAACCAACATACTGAAGCTGTATTCACTTATACTTTCGCTTTCATCTTTAGATTGACTTTAAGTGTTCTTGTTTTATTTTTCGCTCAGCTCAATGTCTGTGTCCGAGGAGAAAATCAGGGAGTATTTTTTCTTTGCAGAACTGTTCCAGCTCAGTCAAACTGGATGGTGACTGTTGGTGGACTGCAATCTTGAAGTCATTCCACAAATTTTTTAATTGGTTTAATTCTGGGTTCTGTCCAGGCCACCACCTTTGTGGTCACTGTCAACCACTGTGTGGTCAACCTTTGCGTGGTCATTGTCATGTTCGAAGTCTTTTTTTTTCTCTCATTGACAACTTTCTGGCAGAAACAGCAGGTTTTCCTTAAGAATTTGGCAGTGTATTGCCCCATCTATTTACTTTTATTTTGGGAAGTATCCCTGTTCCTGCTAAATAGTTAGATTATCATAGTTAAATTACATAATACCTTTTTCCATTTGGCCTAGGATTTTGACCAGGTTCAATCGAGACTCTGCTTTTTTCTTGCAACCCTCCAATACAGGCCACATTAATGGAGTATTTATGATTTTGTTGTCACATGCACACAGTGACCATTGTTTGCCAAGAATTCCTGTAACTGCTTCAAAGTTACCATAGGACTCTTAATAGCCTCTCTGACTAGTTTCAGCCTCGCTCCACCATCCAGGAAGGGACCTAATTCCAAACTCTTTCCACTTCTTGGTTATGGACATTACTGTTCTCCTTGGGATTGATAAAGGCATAGAATTTGTTTTGTTTGGATCCACATCCTGAGTTGTGCCTGTCCACAACTTAATCCCTGAGATCTTTTGACAGTTCCTTGCCACCCATAGTTGATTGTTTGCTTTCAGTTACACATCCAAGCACTGGAATGCTCAAGTATAGCTGTTTTTATGCTGATCTAATTAGAATGATTACAATTGGAAGACAATTAATTTGGTGTGCAATTAAAAAGGTGATTAGTCACACTTGGTTAGTTTTTTCCTTTAACCCTCTCAGTGATTCTGTTTCTTTATTACCTTCCCCAAGGAGGTTATGTTTTCACCGGCGTTGGTTTGTTTCTTTGTTTGTTTATCTGTCTTTTAGCAACATTATTGAAAAACCTATGAACGGATTCTGATTAAATTTTCACAATTGATTACATTTTGGCACTGATGCAGATTTCTTTAGCGCGGATAACACAGTCATCCGGGTTACTGTGTCCAGACCATTCCGAAGTGTAACTTTCAGGCTTGCGTTGGATGGTGTAATCTCATTCTTTACCTTTCTGTACAACTTTTAGGCCAATTATCACAAAAATAATCCAATTATTAATACCTCCTCATCCGAGCACAAGGCCTCTTATTCAAGGCAGGCCCTGTACACAATGCAATCATATAAATGGCTGCGCCTTTGCATTGTAGGGCTGTACATATACAATAAAAGTCTGCACTCTCCGAGTGCTTTTTTAGTTTGTAATTTTTTCTGAACTGTTGGTATTATATCTTTCATTTGGCCGTTATATGCTGAACTGAGTAAATAAAATTGAAAAATATTTGTGTGTCTTTTCTATGCCCACTGTAGAAGATTCATTAAAAGACCGAGCTGTCATCTTAATCATGAACCAACCAACTGTTATTGATAGAGACTGACAGGCAATCAGTGTGTTTTTTGTTTATTGTGTGTTTAATAGGAAGGGGAAGAGTCACAATGGCACTGGTGAAGAGAGAAAGCACAGACTCATGGACATGGTGACCAGCTCTTTCATTTTCCCAGTTTCAATTAAAGCATTTTTCTTGTTATGTCTGCTTGTAGACTGCATTGACAGGTGAGAAGATTGGGATCTGGACACTGATGGCTGCTTTCAAAATTGGTGATATAAATAGGCAACGTATTCATAGATAATTTCAGTATTCAGTTCAGGTTGTGATTTTGACCCTTTTAGGCTATTGAAACGCAGTACATGTTTCCGATTTTTACCAGATTTCTACTGGGTAAAGGTGAGGGACAAGATGTTTCTGAAATGCATCTAGCTCACTCCTATTAAAACAAGCTCTCTCTTAGAAAAATTCTTAAGTAAGGACTGATTAAGCTGATCTTTTTTCTTTTAGTTGCAATATCATTAAGAATAAAGGCAAATTTAATTGCAGTGTAATATTTTAAAAGCATATTCCTACTTATAGTAATGAATTGTCCTGGGGTAGTGTTGCTGCCTCATATCTCCAGGGCTCAGTGTGTCATCCTCAGCTGAGTTTACTGTTGGTGCAGAATTTTGTAATGTCTCCCTGTGCCAGTGTCGGCTTCCTACAAGTTCTCCAGTTTCCGCTTATCTCCCAAATCATGGTGCTATATGTGGACTGATAATGCTAAGATTGCCCATAGTTGAGAACGTGCAAGTAAATATTTGGGCTTGTGGTGCCCTGCGATGGAATGGTGTCCCTTCCAGGCTGTATTCCTGCCTTCGGCCCAGTGTTCCTTGAATAAGCTCCAGATCATACCATAGCTCTGAAAATGATGAAGCTGTTACTGAAGATGAATGAATTAATACAATTATTAATTTCATATTTTAAGTATTATATTATCATTTTTTCTGTGTGGAATTTGCACGTGGACACATGCATGTAGCAGATGGCAGATAATGGAATTAATACCGCACAAGGATGTGACTTGATCTCAAGGTCAGACGAGTACCTAAGTGAGATTTGCTGCTGTTTTGGACAACCTCTGCTCTGTGTGTCCAACTGTCTTCCAGCCCTGAAATCAAGACATTATTAGGTCTGAACACCAATATATACAAATGCTACAGTAGTTTTTCAGTACACCTTTGTAACTTAAAGTTCTGAATATTGCCCTGTGTTTGGGCTACAAGCATTTCACCTATCTTATTGGTCATTTAGATTTCAAAAATTGTTCTCACCTGTCAAGTGCCACTTTAAAGTTCCATACACAATTTATTTATTTATTTAGTTTTGCAAATATTTACTGATATTATATTTTATGTATACAACAATACTGTGGTCTTTTTAATAATTCTTACCCTGATCTATATTGTACTTTTTTGCTTTTATGTTATAATGATCCATAACTCGTACTATGATCTACAACTCATATCAGGCTATATGGTAATAATGGTCTCTGTTTTTTTAGAATATATTGCGGCAGTCAAAGCTGCGCTCCATCAGTAAGTCAGACACCAAGCTCCATGAGATGAACAGACTCAACTGCAATGGCAAAAGTATGTACATTCGCTTCTCACACTGCTTGATAGCGTTACCGAGGCCGCAGAGCTGCCTCAGATTCGGATGTAGAGTCGGAGCATGCGGGATGGTATAAGTTTCATTTCAGGATACAATTCTTTTCTGTTCTGTGGTAGTGCCAACCGTAGATGTTTTTTTTCCCTTTGTGAGGGTTGGCGCCGTCTGTGCCGCCTTTGCCTCTGCAGTTTAGCCCACAATGTTCTGTTTCTTTTTTAAAATACTACATATTCTGTACTCCATGAACCTAAAAGTAATATTAAATCTTTAGAATCCTCCAAGAAAAACCGTCCAGCCAGTATGGACCTGCTCCTGCTGTCAAGCCGTCGTTCCAACTCAGACCTGCGAACCTCGCAAGGCCGTCAGGGGCCCCAGGTGCCTTCAGGGGAGGATGGAGAGCACACATACGCTGAGGTGGGGCGCCGCTCGTCTCCTACTCGCTGTCCTGAGGCTGCACTTAGGGGGCGGGCTGGAGAGACGGACACCCCTGCCCCCCCAGCTGTTCCTGCCAATACCCCAGCCCCACCTGATCCGGATGGGGACAGCCTGGACGGTGGGATTCCTGAACCTGAAACCCTTCCTCCAGTAATGAACCCACCACCGCAACCTCCTGAAACAGCTGAGTATGCCTGTATCAGAAAAGTTCGCAAGGTTGACAAAGCTGCCCAGAAAAGGGATAATGGCACTGAGACGGAGGAGGGGCTGGCACAGCGGCACAGTAGTGGAGAAAGTCGACATGCTCCACCCAGTCACCCAGCACCGCCGCCACCACACCCACACAGTCAAAAGTTGCCACGCAAGAATGTGGAGGCTTTCAATCTTCCATTCTTTCCAAAGGTATGTGTTATTACTTTATGCTGATGGAGATAAGCCAGTATTGACCACAATGATATTTGTGTGCATTATAAGTTAATTATTGGCACAGTATCTCTGTGCTAGTAATTAACTTAATTCATAGTTAAATTACTACTTGGCTGACACTCATTTCATTGGAAAAAACTGTAATATCAGTTCATCTGAGCTAGCACAAGTAGGAAATGAAAATGTCACACATGCTCTCTGATGGTGGAAAGAGTTCAGTCGACACTGACTTCAATAAAAGTTCTAATAATTATTAAGAAACATTAAATTACCTAAATTGGTATAAATAATAAATCTGGTTACTACTTGGGTAATTATTTTACAGTTTTTTTACACATTGACAACTGATTTATTTTCATTTCTGTTTTATAATAATAATAATATTAATAATAATAACAATAATAATAATAATACCTTAATTATTAACAATATATAAAGAAATTCATCATGAGCTGCCTGTCTTACCCTGGCTTTACACTGGGCACGATCTATACGATTTGAGTGAATCAGGAGGAGCGTGGGGGGTCATGGGATTGAATATTAATGATCTTGAGGGAACTTGGTGGAATCGTGATGATCTTGAGGGAACTTGGTGGAATCGTGATGATCTTGAGAGATCTTGGTGGAATTGTGATGATCTTGAGGGAACTTGGTGGATTCATCATGATCTTGAGGGATCTTGATGGAATCGTGATGATCTTGAGGGATCTTGGTGGAATCGTGATGATCTTGAGGGATCTTGGTGGAATTGTGATGATCTTGAGGGAACTTGGTGGAATTGTGATGATCTTGAGGGAACTTGGTGGAATTGTGATGATCTTGAGGGAACTTAGTGGAGTCATGATAACCTCGAGGGAAGTTGGTGGGTTTGTGATGATCTTGAGGGAACTTGGTGGAATCATGATGATTATGACAAAATCTTTGATTGTTAAATATTTTGTCAAGATAATTATGATGTATTACGATTTGACACCAATCATGATAGAATGTGGAAATAGAGCTTAACAGAGCGTAACAGACCTTGAAGCGCCATCGTAGAGGATCTTGATTAACTTGGAAACACGATTTCTACAAGTTTCCTCTCTTGGATGCTACCTGCCTCTGTTTTAGATCCCAGTCGTGCCCCAAGCGTGCTCATAAATCATGGACCTCCATGCTTTTTTGAATCTTGTAGATCATGTATATAGTACCCCAGTGTAAATAATGGGTTACCAAAATACTGATGCTACCTAATGGCTTATCTGTACATTTTACATGCAGACTGGGTATTGAGTTGTGAAATGCCAATATCTTCACTGGTTAGCTCACATAATTTGCAGATCATTATCACACTGTTTCCTTTGAAGCACTTAAAGCGGAAGATGTCTAATGAATTGGACTAGGAATGCTTCATCTGTAACACTGTCTTTTACCACTGTTTGTTACCACAGTCTCAGACATTGTTGCTGCCGGGTATGATTTAACTGAAGTATAAATTTTCAGAAGATTTGTGTTATTGAATTGAAATTAAAATATGGACAGAATTTTAAACCTCACTTGTTCATCATTTATGGTTTTGTGATAATGCAGTCCACAGTAGTGGTTAATAGCTCATGAAAGTAGAAGTATAGTTTTCCCCAGGTTTAATTTCTCTACTTTTAATTGTTTGGTTGTATATTATAGAACAGTGATTAAAATGAGTGCAGCAAAGTTGAAATCAATATGAATTTATTATAGTAAAAAAAGAAATTGCAGTTTTTTAGGAGTTTAATTTTTCTTTTGCTGCCATTATTAACAGATATGCTTAATGTTTTGTATGAAAGGGCTTTAAGAAGTTGCTGTTTATAAGAAGTTTTTTTTTTATATGGTCTATAGCAATGATTAAAATTAGTGAAGCAAGTAGACTATTATAGGTCTGGATAGTGGTGTAGTGGTGAGCACATCCGCCTTACAGCAAAAAGGTCCTGGGTTCCATTCCCGGGCTCAGGTGTTTCTGTGTGGAGATTGCATGTTCCCTCTGTGCTTGTGTGGGTTTCGTCCGGATACTCCAGTTTCCTCCCACAGTCCAAACACATGCACATTAGGCTGATTGGCTGTTCCAAATTGACCCTAGGTGTGAATGAGAGTGTCAATGGATTTTTGTGTTGCACTGCAATGGTGAGCTGTTTAGGGTGTATATCGCCTTCACCCAGTGTCGGCTGAGATATGCACCAGCCTCCCCGTGACCCTAGTAGTAGGATTAAGCAGTTCGGCAAATAAGTGAGTGTGTGAGTTGACTATTATATCAATAAGTATGCAAAAGAATAAAATAAAATTACCATAACATTGACCTACATACCCAAACACTGTCATGAAAGTACATAGTTTAGTTATTTTACATCCCTGCCAATTACACACTTCTGTGAAAAATCTATCTGGCATTCCTGCACAGGCATACACAGAATCCCTATGCCATACAGATGACGCAATAAACCGAAAGCCACATGCAATGCCTGTATTCCCATAATTTAAATTTAGGTCAGAGGTGTCTTGCAGCGTTCTATTGAAACCAGATGTATTTTCTTATTTAATCTTGCCGTAAACATTCATATGAAGAACAAAGAACATTGCAGATTCTTCTTTGTGTCTTTGAGAGGAAAGCCAATTAATAAAATCCAAAATAAAACACTTCAGTTTACTTTTAACTGTAAAGTATTACCATACGAATAAACACTATAAATAAATTGTAACTCACTTTTTTGTAATTTTGCTCCCAGTGGAATATGTGTAAAACTATAAACGATGGGCTGTTGTCTCCTCATCACTGCCAGGATGGGGAAACTCATTAAGCTTTATGTCATTAGATCCACTGAGTGGTTATAGATGAGATAGTCAGTCAGCAGGGGGAAAGCCAGATGGATTGCACTGACCTTAACACTCTGTTAGAGGACGTGTTTCAAACTAACTGTCTAAATCTTACAAAACTTTTACAATAATTGTAGTGGTGGTTAATCTGTTCCAATGGAATGTAAATTAAACATTGAATATCAGGAATCATTTATATTTATTGAAAAATTTGGGTGTTTCTTAATATGTGACACATATTTACATAGGCTTAGTAGTGAAGAAACCGGCACTGGTTTGCTGACCAGGTTTGCAGGATGCTTGCATTTTTTGCCGGGGTGGCATCTCAGCCGACTCTGGGCGAGGATGGGGTACACCCTCCACAGCTCGCCAGGCCATTGCAGGGCCAACACACACACAACCATTCACACTCACACTCACACCTAGGGGCAATTTGGAACCGCCAATCAGCCTCCTGTGCATGTTTTTGGACTGTGATAGAAACCGGAGTACCAGGAGGAAAACCCACGCAAGCACAGAGAGAACATGCCAAATCCACACATAAATGCCCGAGCCCGGGAATCAAACCCAGGCCGCCTTGCTGTGAGGTAGATGACAAGCAAGGGTCTTATTGATCTTATTGATCTCTCGCTCTGGTTATACAGTGACCAACTGGGCCACAGAAGGAACAGTAACCCATAGATATACTGCTAACTTGTGTCAACCAAGACAGCGCAGCAACTTCCTGAAAGTTAATGAACACAAGCAGATCTCATCCACCCCTGGGGCCCCAGCCACCAAGGAGTGCTTTTAACTACCTCAGTGACCTCAGCCCTAGTGATGAAAGAGTCCCCCTCCGAGACCCTGTGTTCCCAAACCTGTTACCAAGAGCAGTAACACAGAGAAAAAACAAGTTTTTTTCCTCTTATGATATATCTGATACAGTATATATATTTTAAATTAAATTGTCATGTTCAAAAATTTAATAAAAACTTCTAACAACAAAAAATAAAACCATAGGTTATAGTTTAGGTGTTTTTCACACCCCCACCTAATCTGGTCCAAATCAGTTGATGAATTTGTAAACTTGTAGTATTTTCCCCATGGAGGCACAGTGGGTAGTGGTTAGCACGTCCGCTTGATTGGAGGATTGATCGAATTCTGAGGATTGGGTCCTCAGGCTTGGACGTTTCTGTGAGGAGTTTGCATGTTCTCCCTGTGCTTGTGTGAGTTTCCTTTGAGTACTCCAGTTTCCTCACATAGCCCAAAGACATGCACATTAGGCAAATTGTGCATGTGAGATGTGTGTGTTGGCCCTGCGATGGTCTAGCAATGTTGGCTGAGATAGGCTCCAGCCTCCCCGTGACCCCCAGTTTGGCAAATGAGTGTGTGATAGTGAGTATTTTCCCCTTGGTTTGATTACTTTTCATACAAAGCAAAAAGGCATCAGAACAAACCATGTCAGATCATTCACCCCACTTATTGGTCTGATATGTCAGGCACATGAAAGTAAATAGAGGAAGAAGGAACTGTTTTCTGTGTTAGTGCATATTTCTGAGACAGAAACACTACTCTGCAGTTTACCACAGAGCAACTGCAGAGCTGGCATTTTTATCATAATTGTGGTAATTATCCTGGAAATATACCGGGCCAAACGATACTAATAAAACTCTGAATGCAATTCTAAGAAATGTCTTGAAAACGCGATACTGCTTTCCACTTTTGCTTTCAGGTGATTTAGTAGAACAAGGAAACTACACTACCCTGACAAAATATTACAACATGGATATAAATGAGTAAATAGGCAAGAGCTTTTGATTTGATTATTAATGTAGTGATTATGTTTCAGCCTCAACATGTTATTGAGCCATAAGTGATGCAGTGAGTACCGTCTAATTTCTTAAACAACCATGTTGGAAAACATGGATGTCACTGCTTCAGAAGGGTCTGATTATTGGCTGGCGTCAAGTGCATAAAACAACAACGGAGACCAACGTGATTTTAACATAAAATTGGGTTAAAATTGTCCAGTTCATTGTTAAAATCTGAAAGGATCGTGCAGGTGTGGTCAGAAAAATATCTTGACTAACCATGATAAACATTTGGGGAAATTATTCATTTGTTTTCTGAACCGTTTAATCCTAGTTAGTGTTCGCAGGGAGGCTGGCGGCCATTTCAGCCGACTCTATGAAACACTGTGATGGCAACCCAATGGCCTACTCTTTATGAATGAGAGCAGTGGTTCTTTTACATGCCTCTCACCACAGACGGTGGGAGACATGGCTGGCCTTTGATAACCCAGTTAGTTAGTGACAACTCAGTGATAGTGGGGCTTGAACTCTTGACATTCGGATCAGTAAGCCAGCACCTTAACCACCTAGCCACACTTGGGGAAATTTAATTTAAAAAAAGAAATGGACAGTAAAACTCAGGGCGATGTCAACTAGCTGTGTGACCTTAAGAAAAGCACTCGTTAGAGAGAATAACTGGATTAAAAAGCTTTAGTTTGCTAAAGAGAAGCAATGGAAAAAGATCATGTGATATGATGGGTCCACATTTACCCTATACCACAACGATGGGCAGGCAAGGGAAAAAAGGAAAGTGCAAGAAGCGTTGTACCCACCATGAATTGTTCCCATTGTACAAGCCTCTGGAGGCAGTCCTATGATCTGTGGTTGCTACAGTTGGGCAGGTCGAGGCTCAGCAACATTAATGTGGCTGATGACCTGAATGTACTGAATGACTAGATTGTCACATCAGTGGACTTTTTCCTTCTCTGATGACACAGAAATAAATCTTGTGCTCGAATATTGAAAGCGTGGTTCAGGCAGTCAAATTAGTTCAAAGTAGTTCTTCAAAGAATTAGTCTTCAAAATAGACTTCAAATTAGTTTTCACACATGAACTGAACCACAGAGTCCTGACCTTGACCTCATTGAGAATCTGTGGGATGTGCTGGAGAAGACTTTAGGCAGTGGTTCGGCTCTCCGGTTCTCCACTCTAAATTTTGGTATAAAACTAATACAACTCAGGACTGAAATAAAAGCTGGGGCATTGCAGACGTTTATCGAAACAATGGTATGGTGCCTCCATGCTGTAATCAAAGCTAAAGGTGGATCAAATATTTTTGAGTGTGTGACATTTTTGGCAGGGCATTGCTTATATATCACTTTGACAAATTATTATAATCCTTTTTTTCCAGACATTTTAAATCCAATTCAGTCTCTACTGCAGTGCATCCCTGTAATAGTTAAAACACTTTCATCTCACCCAGTCATTTGCCAAACCCACGAGCCTCATGAGCCCATTTCAGCCAACTCTGGGCGAAGGAGAGGTACACCCTGAACATCTCGCCAGTCCTAGGGGCAATTTGGAACCACCAATTAGCCTAATATGCATGTCTTTGGACTGTGGGAAGAAACTGAAGTACCCAGAGGAAACCCACACAAGCACAGGAGGACCATGCAGACTCCACACAGAACTGCCCGAGCCTGGGATTGAACCCAGGACCTTCCTGCTGTGAGGAACCTATGCACCTGTGTGCTAACCACTACACCACCATGTGAAAATAAGTGAGCAAAAATAAGTGGGTGTGTTTTGTACCGTTCTTTAGGGCTGCACTTAACACAAATAC
This sequence comes from Neosilurus mollespiculum, assembly GCA_030014195.1. NCBI lineage: Eukaryota > Metazoa > Chordata > Actinopteri > Siluriformes > Plotosidae > Neosilurus > Neosilurus mollespiculum. The sequence continues at coordinate 16,159,240 of JAQMYF010000015.1, forward strand.
ATAGTTCTCATCTTAAAATAATTATTTTGTTGCGTTACCTAAATGCTAGGGTACAATCGTTTCAGTTTATTGTACTTTAAATTATCTTTGGTACAATATTTTGTTTCTATTTCATTGGACTGAGACCAATCATCGAATCTCCCAACTCTGGGAAGTTCAGAAATACCATATTATAGCTGCTCTTTCCTTGCTTTACTTCATAATCATGCTTTTAATTTGTAGCAAATATTTCCTGCGCACTATAACCAGTGGTGTAGCGGTTAGAATGCTGGGTTCATGATCGAAAGGTCGTGGGTTCAAATCCCCGTTAGACCCTCACCGTGCTAAAACCCCTGGACAAGTGTAACAACAACAAGTGTGCCTCTGTCCACTCTGCAGTAAAAAGGGTACCAGTAAAAATATGGGGAAGGTAACCTGCGATGGACTAGCGTTCCATCCAGGAGGAGTTGAACTCCAAGAAAACCGTCCCCCGTTAAGCTCCGTCCTGATGAGCCAGTAGGCTCAGGTGTACAAGCCCAACAGACTTTACCTGACTATAACCAGTACATTCACAGATTATATATAGAAAGATTGTAAATCATTACTGCTTCAGTGCTTCAGTGCTGTATATAGTTACTCTTTTCTTCATATGGGAAGATGATAAAGACACAGATCACAGCCTCAGAAATGTTGTGTCTAGATTTAGAATTTTTATTTTAAGCAATAATTATGTAAATGGATTAATCAGAAACAGTCTTTATATGATAAAGCAGCTCACTCTGTGCATCGTCTAATCAGGAGGCGGTGTTTATTGGAAATGGAGAGGAGTACATATGGAAGCCTCCTGAAGATGATGACATCATGTTCCAGCCCAAGCACATAGGCCCTCTGAGCCCTCACATGGGAGAAAACATGGCAGCTGGGGTACGTGAGTGTTTCTGCAGTCAGCTCCTTATTCATAATAAAATGGTTTTCAAAGTGGCTAGTTTATATAAGCATTCATGTGAAGGTTGAGGTATGTATTAACAAATGCAAAGGCACTTATTGCATCACCTTGTGTGACTCATAGCTACTCTGTTGTTCTTCAGATCTCAGATATGTACTCTAAAGTCTGCAAACCAGGCAAGAAGAAAAGAGGCATGCCTGGCTCGCCCACAGGTCCTAGGGATATTGGTAGCTATCGGACCTTGGCCCGAGGTGAACGTGATGGTGGCTTTAACGTGGTGGTGAAGCCACAGACATGGGCTCCACAGGAAGCAAAGGGCTCAAGGATGCCCCCTGGCTCAATGGAAGAGCACTGCTATGAAGCGATTGGGACGGAGGAGAGCGAAATGTCTTATGAAGCTGCAGAGGTTGGCGGAGGAGGAGGTGGAGGCTGGAAACGAGACAAGCCTCCACCCAATGCCAGTGCAACGCTCCGGCCCAAGAAGAGAAAGCCACAGCAGCCACAGCACCAGCCACCTCCACCACCTCCCCCTCCCCAGCATACGCCCAAGATGCAGCATCTGCCAACCAAAGCACTTTTGCTGCCAGGCGAGAATCTCTATGAGAGCATCCCTGACCTGAAGCAGGGTTCAACCACATCCAGTACCACCACCATCTTCACTTTTAATGACGGAATGGAAATGTATGTCACTGGCCTGTAAGGGCTCAAACTTAAATCTACAATGGCCAGTGGGGGG
>JAQMYF010000015.1:16160910-16180234 GCA_030014195.1 Neosilurus mollespiculum
TAAATATAAAAAGGAAAGACCCCCCCCCCCCCACATCTTATAGTTGCGTGGGAAAGAGACTTGATAAGGCAACAAATCTTCCTGCACTCCTTCACACATCATGTTTACATTTCAGCCCTATGGTTCCCAAGTAGCCCCTCACATTGCCTTAGAGAAGAGAAGCAGTTTGGAAATGGGGGCATATTGTGCTAAAATCTTCAATGTGGATGCTATTGCATTATACATCTGTTTGGTAAACACACATTGCACTACCATTTCATGTCTAACAAAGTGTAACAGTATTAATTGCCTATGGATTAAGATTTAAAAGTGTGGTTGAAAAAAAAAGCTATAACATCTAAGGAAAAGACTAAGGTAAAAAAAAAAATCATATTTCACTTATTCACATATCTTTCAAGAGTAGCAAACATCAGAATTCACAAATCACCACCTTATCACCACATAGCCTGTTTAAGCTATACTCCGGAATCCTGTTTTTGATAGTCCTCTTGCTTGTGCATTAGTTCCCATCTAAGTTTCCATCGGAATTGCGGGTTTCTTGTGTTTAATTTTATGTTAATTCCAAAGGAAAGGACAAAATGAGCACAACTCTACTGAGCAGAAAGAATACTGATATGGCACAGAATATTTATACTCAGTGTTTTAGATTATATTGACACAGAAAAACGATGCAGTGAGAAAACAAGCCCCTTATTTTAATGAAAAGCCAACAGCAAACGTGAACCTATTAATGAAAGTCTGGCTAAAGCCACTATCGTCAAACCTTGTATTGTAGCTTAAGAATGAACACAGGCCTTTATCTAAATTATTTATTAAATACATTTACAGGTTTGGGAGAAAATATGTGGTACTATTTTTCTAGTGATAAAGCCTCTATTTCTGTAAGGGAATTCTGTGGGATATGAATATAAAATATAGATATAAAAGCAGTATTCTCATATACTGAATCACATGACTGCATATTGGTCTGCATATTCAAAAGCACAGAATCATATATTACAAATTTCCTCTTCCAGCACTTAAATACCTTATAGACTCCTTTTGAGAGTCCATTTGATAAATGAGAGCAAAAATTAATCAAGTGATAATTATAGTAGCAGTTTAAAAAAAAAAGGGGGAGATCCTAAAAAGAATTAGCAAAAGCTCAGGGAAAGTGAAAAATATATAAAGGTAATTGAATTAGTTGCACGTTATACTATTTTCCTCAAAGTGAAATAAAAGGAGTTTAGAGCATTTTAAACATTGTCTTGCCCATCAGAAAGGTTTTGTTTTCATATAATCTTTAATTTATTTTTTGGTTGTTGTAGCTCATACCATAAACAACTAAATGGCTGTGTATGAAGTCACCACTGCCGTACAATACAGTACAATAATGTTTTACGTTGTTAATACTGTTAATGCACTTTGCCTGAAAAAAAAAAGATGCATGTATTAAAAAAATCATACAAATGAAAAAAGGTGATGAAAAAAAAAAACAAGTTAACTGGTGTCTGAGAATGGTTTATTTCTTGCTGTTGTCGGTTGCTTATTTGATTTAATTGCCTTTTTCTCTGGTGAACAGAGAGAGAGCACAAAGTTTTGCTTCGGGACTGACACCTCAGTGTGAACTTTGTCGACATCTGACATTACACTGCAAGCAGAATGTGACTGGTCATAGTGAATCGATCATAAACAGTTGTACTCATTTCTCCAAGCGAACATTAATAAGGATGTCCACACCTTTTAGTGGACATGGTCTATAGGTGGCATTTAGGTAGAATTTACCCGACTGTCCCACAGCACATGAATCTGCTGTATAATAATTGGGGGATGATGTAATGAAACACTCATTCATTCATGCGACTGAAATGATGGCCCTCAGTGTGAGTATAGTGCGCTACTGTGGTTTTTATGTTTAATGCAAACAGCATTATCTGTGACGTTCCTGAAGATTTGAAGAAAACACAAGTTAAGCTTCACCAGTGAGAATTAATATTAGTGTAAAAAAAAAAAAAGAGATCTGAACCCATAAAGAAAGACTGCAGTCGATGAGTCTGACACACAGTCGCTGTCATATATGTTGGATCGATGTTGTAAATATTTTACACAGAAATGAAAAGAACAGGAGGAGTGAGGTGAAGATGCCCTAGGTGTATTTGAACATATGTGTTACTTTTCTTTTCTTTCTTTTTTCTTTTTTGGAATGATTTTTCTCTGGTGAAAACTTTGCTCAGTATGTTTTGATGTGTTTTTATTTATTTGTTCATTTTTTTTATTTTTTTTTTTTTCTTTCCGTGCCATTCTGAGCTATAATGTGTATTTCAGAGATCAAGTGAATATTAGTGTGGCAGCTGATGTTGTGTGTTTGCTTATCAGACAACAGGGTTGTGTGTTCCAGCCGTGTAAGTACTCATGTGCAAAGGATTGTAATGTTTTTATAACAAAATGACTATTCATAAAAAAAATGTCAACAAGTTTATACTTTTTTAATAAAGTAGCACTAAAAACCTGACTTGGATTTACATAATGTATTTTATAAAAGTGCTGGAAGTTCATCTAAACCGAGACTAAAGCCATATAGACTAAATTTTTCATGACACCACACAATTCATGTTAACTTGTTAAGAGCATGTTCTCCCCATGGCTCTGGTTTCCTCCCATCATTCAAAAACATGCAAGGCGAGGTGGATGTTCCGCAACGGCCACCAAGCCTGAGGTGGATAATTGTTATAGTGTATATAATACATGCAAGAAAAGCAAACTAAATCAAAAATTTTATTTTTATGTGTTTTTTTTTAAGCACGAATGGAAGGTGAGCTCAGTGTGCATGCATGTATGTCAGTAGGTTCCATAACACTCATTTAGAGATTTAGTATCAAGTACACAGAACGAAGAAAAGAAAACTAAATTGTAATGGTTCATTTTGCCATTTTTAAAAAGTGACAGTGATCATGCTACCTGGTCCATCACAAAGCTCACGCATGCTTCCAGAGAACAAGAAAAGTGCCTTTTTACCTTGAAAAACATGAGGGCTATAATGCATAGCTTTCCTTATATTTATGATGAGACTGCATTATGTTGGATTTTAGAATCAGTGATCTTGATGCAGCAGGATGTAGTCAGCAACGATGTAGTGTTATGCTGGTCTGCCCTTTCCTAGCCAATCACTGTGGCAGAGGACCGTATAAAGGCAGGTAGATAGTATTCTTTCATGCTTGCACGAGGCTGGGTCCCATCACTTCCTGGCATCCTTCACTTCCTGTTCCTCCTGGTGGCTGAGGCTCGTTTGGGTGTTGTTGCTGCATGCTGCTTATGGCTCCTTGTACGGTGCTTACCTCTCCCTGTGCGCTGCCCGTTGTCCCCATGCAGTGTGTCTGTTTGTAATCATAACGCTGTGGCACAGACTCCCACTCGGGAAACTCGCTGCTGCTTCGCTTTACCCGAAACTTCTTCGCTTTGCCTGAAACCACTTCGTTGACAAACCCTAAGTTTTTGTCTACCATTTTTGATTCAAGCATTATCCACTTTGGATAATGTCTATTAACGGAATAGTGAACCAATCAGATCAAGCCACTCTTATTTGTAGAATAAAAGTCTTCTTTGGGAGATCTCAGAATCTGCTCCAGTGCTGTTTTTGGTTAGTTTTGGGTTCTATTTTAAATGAAACCATCAATTGTGAGTTTTAAACTCTTGGGTAGGAGGAGAATCTGATTAGAAACCTTTGTTCATAGTTAAAAGGGTAAGCTGTCATATTTCCCCTTTCATTTCTGATATGTTCCTATGACAACAGCTGTTGCTCATGCTGGGATAGGATTTCTTCCGTCTCATACCGAGATAAAATCAGAAATAATTCTGTATATGATACAGCCCAAATGTGTGATTACAAACATTAGTGAATATTAGATTTTGTTGATTTTATTTTTAGTCAATAAAGTAACATTACTGTTATGAGTACTGTACGTTTTATTTATTAATATGTCATTTAATAAATATGTTTGTGTGTATGTGCACGTGTGTGTGTGTGTGTGTGTGTGTGTGTGTGTGTAATATGCCTCTATCTGCCTTGTTTTGGAAAAAAAATAGGTCATCCTTAAAACATGTGCAGTCTACATAGCAACCATCTGCTGATTTTTTATTGGCTGATGTGTCACCATGGTAACTGGTTAACCTTGAGCCTGCAGTCTCAGACCAGTTTGTTGTCTGGGAGAATCCAACATGCATGAGAGGATCTTTTAGCCCAGATGTCATGCACGCCAAGCACATCGGTTAGACGGAGTGCAAGTCTGGCACAGGCCGCTCTCCTGAAACATTAATGCTGTGATAGTGGAGGCTTGGTACAATCATGATACTGCCACATTTAAACTGCCTCACTGAAGGGCTAGAGCCAGGACAGCTTTACTGTCTCTACAGCTGTAATCCTGTAGGCTTTTCAAGGCTACAGTGACACATAATATTCAGTCTATTTTTATGGTGGTCTAGATGAATAGAACTTGAAATGACCAGCACTATTTTCTTTGAGATGTTTTCAACCTCATTTCTTCATGTATTCTTCCTCACTGAGGAAGCTGTCTTACATCTACCTGTGCATTTAACATGAAGACTTATTGTAATAGAAAAGGTCTTTGAGTTTGTAAATATCTTTAAGGGTCATGTTTTGGTAATTAACAATTTTAAAAACTTTAAAAACTCTGTACAGTTGATTTCATGATTTTTATCAAGGTGATGTGAGCCAATTACTTCAAGCATGCACATAAAGCATATGCTTGGGTTAGTGCTCTACAAAAAAAAATATACAACACTAATACAGCTACAGCTTTGAGTAACTATTTTATTCTGGAGAGAGTTTTTTTTATTTTATTTCTGATATACTGTGTTAATCCAACAAGGGAAATTTGGCTCTGCATTTAACCCATCCAAAATGAGCACGCACACACACACACACACACACACACACACACACACACACACTCTCAGAGCAGTGAGCTGCCACACACAGGGGCACCCGGAGAGTAGTTAGGGGTTAGGTGCCTTGCTCAAGGGCACTTTAGCCATGAAGGTGGAGGACGGGAAGGTGCAACTCACTCCCATCACCGCCACACATTTTTCTTACTGGTGAGGGAATCAAACCTTTAGGTCTCAAACCTGCTTCTCTAACCATTAGGCCAGTGTTTTTAAACCTTTTTTGAGCCACAGCACATTTTTTACATTGAACAAATCTTGCGGCACACCATAAACCAAAAATGTTACAAAATGACGCTCTGTAGCTTTATACAAGTATATGTAATCACAATTTATTTAAACTCACTCAGTGTGAAAGCTGGGCCTGTTTAGATGAACACACACAAAGCTCTTCCTCAACGAGCATCTTGTTTACAATGGCTTTGCAGGCAGGTAGTATTAACGTCTCTGCCACAGTGTGGGACTTTTGATTTAGCTTTGAGTTCAGTAATTACGTAGCTCGCTTTGAGGGCTCTCTCATTTACCCGTTTCTCTGTTTTCACACAGGAGAACAAAATAGTCCATCGGCTTGTTCTGAAGTAATGGGTGTTTTGTTTGGAGATGGCGTTTAAGCTTGCTCGGCACCATGGTGTCATGATCCCGAATATCTCACCACTAGGGGAGCTATTGTGTGTTTTTGTTTTCCTGTTTTGTTCCACACACTTCCACATAATTTGTCAATTTGTTTTTTCCACATAATTTGTCAATTATCTCCACACACCTGTTGCTTATCAAGAACCCTACTTATACTCCAGCAAAACTCTCCCCAGTGTTGGTTTGATGACTTTGTCTCTGCCTATGATTCTGTCTAGACCAGCTCTGGATTCTTGTGGATTACCTGTTCTCCTGCCTGCGCTGCATCAGCCAAGTAGCCAGCCTACCAGTAGTATTGACCCTCCTTCAGTGTTTTTGTTTGCTTTGAAGCTTTAATAAAGACCTCAGTTTTTTCACCCCAACTCTGCCTCTGTTGTCCTGCATTTGGGTCCTACTCAGCTTGTCCCACACGTGACACATGGCACTGTTGGACAGCTTCTCGCCACACACCAAGCACAACGGAGTCAGTGTCATCACATTCCCGGTGAAAGTAAATCCGAACAAAAGATAGCTTTCACTGTATTGCCTTGAGCTCACTGTCTTTGCTTTCTTTTGACAACCGCTCATATTAGGGCCCTCATCTGGGTCAGAATTTTGTCCAGGGCCGAGTTCGGAGTTTGTATTTTTCCTTTTTAAAAACTTGCATGCATTGCTAATTCTCTTGTCTCTAAGAACAATTAAGGCAATTAAGCTGCCTACTGCCCCTCTCTGACATGGAAGAGTATTACATTACTCTGCCAGTCACTACAGCACAGATGCTCGACAATGGCCAATGGTAATTGGATAATTTCCGACGGTACACCTGACCATCTCTCATGGCACACTAGTGTGCCACGGCACAGTGGTTGAAAATCACTGCATTAGGCCACATCAGTGCCAAGGTGTGATATAAACAGCAGCAATTCTGGGAGCAGTGGAGTCCAGGCAGGAGAATTCAACCCAGATAACATTTTATTTAATGCTGTTTATAGTTTGTAGACTATTGTAAAAATTAAACTATTATATCACTGAAGGGTGGCATGAAGGCATAGCAGTTTGCACGTCCGTCTCACAGCCAGAAGGCTCCGGGTTCAAGTCCTGTGCTCGGCTTGGGTGTTTCTGTGTAGAGTTTGCATGTTCTCCCCAGACCTGCCTGGGTTTCCTCCAGGTACTCCAGTTTCCTCCCACAGCACAAAGACATGCACATTAGTCTAATTGGCTGTTCCAAGTTGACCCTAGGTGTGAGTGTGAATGGCTGTGTGTTGCCCTGTGATGGTCCAATTGTTCAGGATGTACCCCGCCTTCGCCCAGTGTCGATTGAGATAGACCCCCGTCCTTTTTTTTTTTTTTTTTTTTTTAAATATTTTTATATTTTCTTGTGGTTTTTTTAGACTTACATTCCTGTGTAGTATATACTGAAATAATTATTCGCCCCAGGCTCAGTGGATGCTGTTGAATTGAATAGTCCCCTTGATACCCACCTTGCCTTTGGTGAATAACTGTTAATTAGCATTTAATTAAAAGGTGAAATTAAAAGCAGGTGTTTTCAGTGATGGGTGAGAATCAGGCACTCTGTTTTATGTAAACAGTAAGAGTGACTATATTATTTATGTAAAGGGGTCTCTCAGTGTTTTATTTCATTTTATTTTCTGACGCATTTTACCTTTTATTAGTGTCGCGGGAAGACTGGGGACGATCCCAGCCGAGTTTGGATGAACACGGCGAACAGCGGGACATCTCTCAGTGTTCAGTCTTCAAAACATTATGTCATGAACAAAGGAGATTTCTGAGTATTTCAGAAAAAACCTTGTTGATACTGAGAGGCTGGAAATTATTTTACAAAAGAATCTCTCAGGAGTTTGTTTCTAAGATAAAGAAAAGCTCAAAGACAAGCCATGCACTGATTGGGAGTGGAACAGGTATGATGGAAGGGGCACCAGCAAAAATCTTGCCCTGGCTATGTGGTTGATGAGGGCCAGCCACTCACCCACCCACTGAAAAACTGTTCATAAGTTTCTAGGGATTTAAACTCATGCAAAATGTATGCACTCAGTCCTCTAGTTTACAAAGCCAAAGTAAAATGGGGTGAAAAGAACATTTATGCATAAATATCACATTAAACATTCAGTTTTATTGATAAAAATTATCCATTATTAAAATATCTATGAATGGAAAAAAAAAGAAAAAAAAAGAATGTCAACCTAAATTTTTCCATTAGCTGTTGATCACTCTGTCACCTTTATGGAGCAATATAGAAACTTCTAAAGGGTTCACAAATGTTCAAGTACAACTGTGTCTAATCATGATATTACAGCAGCTACAGTGGGCAGCACGGTGGCATAGTGACTACATCCGCCTCACAGCAACAAGATCCTTGATTCGAGGTGTTTCTGCGTGGAGTTTGCATGTTTTCCCCATTCACACGTGGGTTTCCTCCAGGTATATCGGTTTCCTCCCACAGTCCAAAGACATGCACGTTAGGCTAATTGGCTGTTCCAAATTGCCCTCAGGTGTGAGTGTGAGTGTGAATGATTGTGTGTGTTGCCCTGAAAAGAACTGGCAAGCTGTTCAGGGTGCACCTTTGTCCAGTGTCGGCTGAGATAGGCTCCAGCCTCCCTGTGACCCTAGTAGGATTTAGCAGTTCAGCAAATGAGTAAGTGATTATCTACTGTTTGGTTAGTTCTGTCGCTGGTGGTGTAGTGGTTGGCATGTCCACCTCACGGCAAGAAGGTTCTGGGTTCGGCCCCTGAGCTCGGGTGGGTCTGTGTGGAGTTTGCATGTTCTCCCTGTGCTTGCGTAGGTTTCCTCCAGGTACTCTGGTTTCCTTCTATAGTCCAAAGACATGCATATTCGGTTAATTGACTGTTCCAAGTTGCCCCTAGGTGTAGATGTGAGTGTGAATGGTTGTGTGTGTGTTGGCTCTGTGATGGTCGGGCGAGCTGTTTTGGGTGTACCCCGCTTTTGCCCAGTGTATAAGCTCAAGCAGTTTGGCAAATGAGTGAGTGGTGTAGGTAAAAAAAAAAATAATAATAATAAAAAAAAACCCAAATAGCAACTATATATAAATATCTTGCACCATAAAATATTTGCTATATGATTGTGTTCAAGTTGTTTTTCATTACTTTCTCTTCGCTGGCTAAAATAAAAAGACGTATATACCGCCACCTAGTGGTTATAATCTTAAAGCTCATGTTACAGATCTTTCAAGAACAAAAACAACACACTGGATGACAGTATTGCCCAACGTTTTAAATAAAGCATTATAAAACATCATCATCATCTTCTTCTTCATCATCATCATCTTCTTCCGCGGGGCGTTCCCAGACCAGCCAAGAGACATAGTCCCTCCAGCGTGTTCTGGGTCAACCCCGGGGTCTCTTCCCATTGGACATGCCCAAAACACCTCAACAGGTAGGCGTTTGGGAGGCATTCTAATCAGATGCCCGAGCCACCTCACCTGGCTCCTCTCAGTGCAAAAGAGCAGCGGTTCTACTTCGAGCTCCTCCCAGATGGCTAAGCATCTCACCCTATCTCTAAGACAGAGCCCCGCCACCCTGCAAAGGAAGCTCATTTCAGCTGCCTGTATCTACGATTTTGTTCTTTTGGTCACTACCCAAAGTTTGTGACCATAGGTGAGGGTTGGACGAAGATCAACTGGTAAATTGAGAGCTTTGCCTTCCGGCTCACCATGACAGACCTGTACAAGCTCCGCTTTACAGCAAAGGATGCACCGATCTGCCTGTCGATCTCTTGTTCCATCCTTCCCTCCCTCGTGAACAAGACCCCGAGATACTTGAACTCCTCCACTTGGGGCAGGACCTTGTTCCAGATTCAAAGGGTGCATTCCACCCTTTTTCGGCTGAGAACCAAGGCCTCGGACTTGAAGGTGCTTGGAACACACTCTCTGGTCCCCCTTTTTAAAAAGGGGAATTACCAACCTGGTTGGCCAATCCAGAGGTATGGCCCCCGATGACCACGGGATGTTGCAGGGACGTGTCAACCAAGACAGTCCTACTACATCCAGAGCCCTAAGATTTTCAGGGCGGATCTCATCCACCCCTGGAGCCGGCCACCGAGGAGTTTTTTGATTACCTTGGCGACCTCGGCCCCAGCAATAGGCGGACCCCCACAAGAAACCCCAGGGTCTTCCTCCTCCACAGAGGGCATGTTGGTGGGATTCAGGAAGTCCTCAAAATCCTTGAATGAGAGAATTTAAACAGCTGAAGGATAAAACTCTATAGAAAATAATATTTTCTGCCAGTACTGCTGGTTATAATCATTAATGGCAAAAATGTATTCATTTTTATTTCCTTTTTAAATTATTACTAGTGTATGTTTGTAATATTTATTCGCACAATTAAAAATTTTAAAAACTGTTGTCATAGTATTTAAGTCACTGGTATGTTTACTAAGCTTTTAGTAAAAAAAAAAATACAAAAGTGTCTTGGGCCTGTTCATTTATAGATTAATTAAATTGACGATGGACCTTAGAATACATTATTGACAGATTGAATAAATAATCGATCCTATTTTTAAATTAACCCCGTATTTGACTCGACACTGAGGCTGGCATGATTTCAAATTGAATTTAACGACTTTGTACTGCCACAGAAATTGACAAGGTCAGTTTAAACTGGGATTATTATAGAGAGGGGTTGGTAACCTCGATAAAATTTCACTCACGTCTCAATCTCACTCTCAGTGATGAGAGACAGCAAGATTTTGAGCAGCAGAGAGCATTTACTAAACACGTGCTAGAGTTTCAGGAGTATATTTCTTTTTTTCCTGTCAGTAATCACAACTGAATGCCATAAAAGGTAAGTAGACTTATGTTCTAGTACAGGAATAATTGTATTCTGCTAAAAACTAAGATAACCACCACATTAGGCATGTTTCCTGTTTAAACAGAAATAGTCTGTAAGCCAGTGTCACAACCACTCACTGTAGGACATTTTGGACCAAGCTTCATGCATGTAGAATTGAGATCCAATTCTCCAACTCACCAGATGTTCACGAGTGACCTGCAGCCATCACCTTCATTTATGACAAGATCCACCATCCCCTTCAGTTTCTACTGTGACATGAATGATGATAGCAGTCTTGATAAATGACTCTTCTTATCTTTTAAGTATGGGACCCTGGAGCTCCCTCCCTCCCTCCCTCACTCACTCACTCACTCACTCACTCATTTGCTGAACCGCTTAATCTTACTAGGGTTGCAGGGAGGCTGGAGCCTCGGAATCTAATCTCAGCCGACAGTGGGCGAAGGTGGGGTACACCTTAACCAGCTCGCCAGACCATCAAAGGGCCAACACACACACAAACCCAAACTCACACTCACACCTAGGGGCGATTTGGAACAGCTAATTAGCCTAAAGTGCATGTCTGAGGGAGGAAACCGGATTACCTGGAAGAAACCCACACAAGCACAGGGAGGACACACAGAAACGCCCTCAGCAAGCCCGGGACTCAAACCCAGGACGTTTCTTGCTGTGACCATTAAGCCCTTAGTAAGAACATAAATATAATAATAATAATAATAATAATAATAATAATAATAATATTAATAATAACATTAATATTCAATCATTGCATCTCTAATGAGTTGTTGGGGTAAACTAAAAGAAATTGCTGTATCAATCGGTGGGGCTGTTGATTACCATTTCATTAATTAGATACCATAATGTCAAGTACCGGAACAAGTTATATATAAACGACAGTATTGATTATTAAATATGAATATTACCCCTCATATCAGTTCAAAGGTGAATAAAGAGTACTGGAATTGGTCATGCTTACACCATAACTTGGACATTTAGGTGATACAGATGTTTATTTTAACATAAATGACCATAAAAAGAACAAAACTGGTCATTTTCCCCAGTGGATTTTACCCAGCGGGGGCTGAACTGTAGGGGTTAGCAGTTTTTCCCAGGAAGTGACGTCAACATGTGACGTTTTTTGTGGAGACAGTGAGACAGTACATTCTGTACGTTTACGGTATGTTTTGCCAACTCTGCTTTCCTGTTGTCAGCTGGTTTAGGAACATAAAGAATGCGAGTCGCAGAATGTCACATGAGCTCAAATACTGCTGAGAGTAATGTCAGCAAACCTGCCAGGACAGCTCAATAAAGCTTTCCAATCAATCTCTATGTTAATCCCAGTTTAAAGGGTACCTGAGATGAATTAGTGTTACTAGCTATTTTAAATGATCACGAATAACATCAGCGGTTCCTTCCGGCAACATCAGTCCATGCCCGTTTTCAAAGTGCGCGTGAGTGTTACGACTCTAGGATTGGCTGGGCTGCATCACTGACCCGAGTAGCACAATACATTACTGGCTAGCACGGAGCCGCACAAACAACAAGCGCAGAAATTGCTTCCTAAATCTACTGACAATAGGAAAGCTGAACTGACAAAACGTTAGCTGCACAAGCCATTTTGGATTTACCGTCACACACGTATCTAATAGCATTCTGATCCTCAGAGTCACTAGAATGTGCCGTCTCACTGTCTCCACAAGAGACATCAACCCAACCCAACGTGTTGATGTCACTTTTGGGGAAAAACTGGCAACCCCTACAGTTCGCTAGTAATCCACAGGATAAAATGACCAGTTTTGTGTTTTTTATGGTCATTTATGTTAAAATAAGTGTCTGTATCGCTTAAACGTATTACATACGGACAGATTATGCTGTAAGGATGACCAATACCGGTACTCTTTAAGCAAACATTGTATTTTAAAGTGCATTCCTATTTTAAATGGCTGACTACAGAGCATATTGTTTAAAGCGACCCTTCCAATTTACAGGAATGTTGTAGACAATGTAGGTAAATGCAATTTGAATTGATAAATGACAAAAGTACTTTACTTGAAAGCATCTGTTCTTGGTTCTGTTCATCACTCCATGATGAAGGAACATCTGTCCTAGAGTATCAAACCCCCACAAAATTGTTTATGAAATATACACAGAGGAATTTATTACTTGTTCTTATTCAACCCGTTGCGCTTAAGAGAGCAGATAGTTGGGGGTGGGGTCTAGTGCTTTTTATTATACCATGAATATTGCTGTATTTCACAAGGGAAGTTGTAGGTATCATCACCCTGCCTCAGGTCTCAAGTATGCACTGCAACCACACACTGTGCTAAGACTTGAATAGAAGAGTATCATGCAAGGGATTGTAGAATGTAATATAGTAAGAGTTTTATCTTAGTGAATGCTCACTTATACATGAGAAGACCTTTAAAAAGTCGTTCAGGCTCTTGTCTATAGCAGTGGTGTTCTCCTCAACATGTTCTCGTCCTAAATATTTGCACTTCTGCACATGCACCCACCTACCAGCACACACACACACACACACACACACACACACACACAAGAGCTAAATGCATGGTTAGCACACTGACAGGGCACAAATTAAAATGTATATGCCCTGTAAGGATAAAATCAACAATATGTTGAGTAATTCTCATCTCACTCACTCATTTCACACAGCTTATTCCTTTAAGGGTCACAAGGAGGGTGGAGTCTATCTCAGCCATCACTGGGCAAAGGCAGGCTACACCCTGAACAGCTTGCCAGACCATCGTAGGGCAAACACACTCAATCATTCATACTCACACCTAGGGGCAATTTGGAACAGCCAATAAGCGTAATGTGCATGTCTTTGGACTGTGGGGGGAAACCGGAGTACCCGGAGGAAACCCACTCAAGCATGGGGAGAACATGCAAACTCCACACAGAAAGGCACAATCTCGGGACTCGAACCAAGGACCTTCTTGCTGTGAGGCGGACATGCTAACCACTGTGCCGTGTGCCACGCTTTGAATAATGTGAACCCAATTTGGTACAAGAACATTGTTCTCTGTTTCAGTTTATGTAGGTGATAATAATGTTCTTATAGAGGTGTCCAGTGATAGTATTTATTTCATTAATAAAGTCTGACCTAGGCGGCATGGTGGTGCAGTGGTTAGTGCGTTCTTGCCTCACAGCAAGAAGGCATGGGTTCGATTCCCGGGCTCGGGTGTTTCTGTGTGGAGTTTGCATGTTCTCCCCGTGCTTGTGTGGGTTTCCTTCGGGTACTGTAATGTTCCAAAAACATGCACCGTAGGCTTACCTGCTGTTCCAAATCACCCCTGGGTGTTAGTGTGCGTGTGAATGGTTGTGTATTAGCCCTGTGATGGTCTGGCGAACTGTCCAGGGTGTATCCCACCCTCACCCAGAGTCGGCTGAGATGGGCGACAGCCTCCCTGCAGCCCTAATTACGATTAAGCCGCTTAGAAAATGAATGAATGAAAGTCTTACTTAGCAGTAATAACGGCAACCTTAAATAAAACTAGAGGTGCAGCTCTACGATGGATTGGCAACTTGTTTTTAAGGTGTACCCACCTCTCACCCAAAGTCAGCTGGGATTGGTTCCAGCTACCCCATAACCCTGGATGGATGGATGGATGGATGGACAGTCATTCATTCATTTGCCGAACCGTTTAATCCTACTAGGATTGATGGGAGACAGGAGCTTGGGTGAATAGTAGAAATTATATTTATGATATGAAAAAACTTAACACGGTGCAGTTTGTTTAAGTACAGTGGAATTGAGAGAAAAAAGATTGAGAGAACTATAAATAAATTGTTAGTACTTCTGTTAGTTAGTTTTTTGTTTTCTGATATCACGTGCTTTTTGTTTTGATTGTCCCCTTTGGCTTTCCACATCCTCAATATTGTGCTCAGTTGTGTCTTACTGCCTGCAAAACTATTCTGTCTATTTAAGCCCAGCATTTCCCCACAGGGGGTCCATGGTGGTGTAGTGGTTAGCACATCTGCCTCACAGCAAGAAGGTCCTGGGTTCATGTCCTGGCTCGGCAAGTGCATTTCTACCCTGACCTCGCCCAGAGTTGGTTGAGATGGGCGCCAGCCTCCCCGCAACCCTAATTAGGATTAAGCGGCTTAGAAAATGAATGAATGAATGAATGAATTTCCCCACAGGCATGGCCAGATCATGCCAGAGTTTTCTCCTGTGCCTGTCCAACATTTGTAAATCTGTTGCCCAGTAGTTTTTGACCTTGCCTGTTCCTTGACCATTCTTGCTAGTCTCTGTGATTTTTTTTAGATACCTCTGCCTCATACTCTGTTTTTGACGTCTTCGATATCTCTGACCATTGCCTGTTTTTTGACCACGGGTTTGCTTACCGCTTTGGATTGTTTGCCCATCTATTAAACTTTGTGCTCTCCACCACTTCTCTCTGTGTGTGAATCCTTCTCCCTCTGTAAAACCCTTACATGAATATGTTCACTTTTTTCTAAAATTTGAATTATTGAATTATACTCATAAAATAAACTTGTGATCACAAAGTTTGTTCTCTCTGGTTTTCCTGAAGAATACATGCCAAAAAAAAAATAAAATCCATCCATTCACTCATCTGTTATCTGTACTGGCTTATTCATCATGGTCTCAGGGGAAATTGGAGCCAATCCCAGCTGACTTCTCAGGGCCAACAGCTGACTCTCACATTGCCAACACAGAGACAGTTGGCTGTGATGTTTGAAACCAAAGCCTTCTTGCTGTGAGCTGACAGAGCTTAACCCTGAGCCACTGTGCTTCCCAGCAATCACTATACTGGTTTGTTCTTGTTTGTCTGTAATAGAATTACTGGTCAGAGTGGCAAACCAAGAACACGCCAATTACCATCATGGATGCAGGTCATGTGAGCATGTGGCCGTTCACTAGGGGCCCATGGCCCTCACTGATGAAGCTGGCAGAGGAAAAGGCATAGAAAAATGCTGTTGTCAAGGAAACAAAGTGAGGAAAAAGTGCAACTAAAAGAATACAAACCAAGGAGTCAGGAGACCCCTGTTTCCATGGAGACTGAGTCATGACAACAGACAAAAAGACGGGAGAGGTATGAATGTGTATCACATTACAATGTGGCAAATGTGTGTGTTTAATACATATAGAGGTTTATGTGTGTCCACATTATATCTGGGCGAGGGCATTTCTGTGTGGAGTTTGTATGTTCTCCCCGTGCTTGCATGGGTTTCCTCCGGGTACTCTGGTTTTCTTCCCACAGTCTAAAGACATGCACATTAGGCTAATTGGCTGTTTCAAATTGCCCCTGGGTGTGAGTGTGAATGGTTGTCTTCGTCCTGTGATGGTCTGAGGAGCTGTTCAGGGTGCACCCTGCCTTCGCTCAATTTTGGCTGAGATGCCTCCCCGTGACCCTAGTAGGATTAAACGGTTTGGCAAATGAGTGAGAGAGATAAGTATAATTAGTATTTTGCGTTGCAGAGGCTGCTATTTAATCTCACTGGCTATTTAGCTACATTAAATATTTTGTTAACACCTATTCACACTCGCAAGAACAGCGTGAAGTGAGTGAATCAGTTTTTCTGGACAGAATGTAACCATCCCCATTCTGTTTTTGCTTTTTAAAAAAATGAAAGCTATTTAATAAGTAAATGATAAGACATTATATAAATAGTATGTAATAATGATGAATTTTGGACTTGTGGAGTGCTATAATACGTTCAGTGTCTGAGACAGTGTAGCCCGGGCTGCCCTCTGAGCGAGAAAAGGAAATGCAGGAGAAACAGAATTATACCTGAATGAATCACAAAAGGTGTAAATGTAAAGAGTAACAAAAGACCTATATTATATCGAAATGAGGAGCACAGTGAATAGGCTGCTCTATACAAAGACAGGAATACATATCTATGACACTTTTGCAGTCTTCAGCCTCGGCCCTGGGGAGGGCAGCTGACAGCTCTGATGCTGTGGCAGCATTACTAAAAGCTTTACAGACTCACAGCCATTCTCTGTCTGAACATCTAAAGATAGTCACTCAATCACTCACTCACTCACTTACTCATTTCCATCAAGATCATCACGATTCGAACCCACGCCCCCCGCACCACTCATCACAATTCTCGAAAAAATTGTGGAAAGTGCAGACATTGTGCCCCCAGTATAAACCCAGGGTAAGCAGAGAAACTTTCACAGAGCAAAACAACACGGAACATTAACCTGTTAAACAGATCATCAAAATGACAAGATTCAAATTGACATGCAAATATGGAAAGGCGAAGAAAAGACCCTTAGTGTTAACCTTAAGTGCTTTTTCTTCAGTCGGAAATACAGGGGAGACTGAGCAATTTATTTCCTCCAGGAGTGAAGTTGATTTACCCTTAAAGGAGCCACACTTATAACACCAGCCTCAGAAACCTATCAACAGAGCTATCTATCTTGAGCTCTGCTTTTAGGCAGTGCCTAAATCTATATATAAAATATATAACTGAACTGTATCTTTCAGGTGGCATGGTGGGGTAGTGGTTAGCCCACCTGCTTCACAGCAAGAAGGTCCTGGGTTTGAGGCCCATTCCCCACAATGCCTTTCTGTGTAAAATAAGTATGTTCTACCCGTGCTTACATAGGTTTCCTCCGGGTGCTCCAGTTTCCTTTGACAGTCCAAAGACATGCACATTAGGCTAATTGGATAGTCTCAGTTGTCCCTAGGTGTGGTGGAGAGTGTTAATGGTTTTGTTTTTAGTTTGGCTCTGCGATAGTCTGCCGAGCTGTTCTGGGTGTACCCGCCATCGCCCAGAGTCAGCTGTGATGGGCTCTCAACCTCCGAGTGACCCTAATAATAGATCAATCAGTCTGTAAAATGAAATGTGGCTTTCAAGAGCCTGTATAAGGTGCAGGTGGCTGAGAAAATGCTGAACTATGAAATCAAGCTCCATGTTTTCTGCTTCTATCAACATCGTTGTAAAACATATGCCAGTCTCTTGGTAAGGCTAATGGTCTCAAAGCTGTCTTCAGAAAGCTTTTGCACCTGACTAATATTGAGTTTTCCTCTCATAGATCGGTTCTCTATATACTAAAACCCACTCTCTCCCTGCCATGACAATCATCACCTGATCTCCTGTACTCTTCTCCCACTTGCCTCTTTCTTTCTTTTTTAAGTTCCTGATATGCCTACTTTGTACCACTTTATTCAACCACCAATACACTAATAAATAAACTGCAACAAAACCTATGAACAAGCAGTAGTGGTTAGGGTGCTGGGCTGTGGGCAAGGGCTTAAGGACAAGTGCATCTCTGTCCACCCAGCACTATAAATGGGTAGCAGTAAAAATACCAGGTAGGTAGGGAGGAGATGAAGTCTTAGTTAGTTCATGCTACAGAAACCAGGATAAACTCTGGCTGTCCTGAGCCACTAGGCTTGGGTGTGAAAAGCCAAACAGACTTATCTTCACCCAATTTGGATATAAATACCCTCAACATAAAGCTGCAAGTCTGCATTTTGAGCATTATTTATTCCATTATAATGTGTTACAGGTCCTGGGTTGGAGTAGTGGTAGAAAAGCAAATCAGTCATGTTTTGATTTGTGCACATTGAAGATTGTTTTTGCTTCTCATGCATGTTATTTGTAGGTATGTGTGAGCTTGCTAACGTTACTTGTCAGCACATTATCTGGCTTCCTGTGGTTAACATGAAAACATTTCATCACACTCGTCTCTCGTATGGATTAGACATTAAATTGCATTTGTTTAAGGTTGTTTTGATGGTGAAAGAGTTTATAAAAATAGACGTTATGGCAGTTCATGGTGTATTTTTGTAAGTTTATGTCCTGGAGACACTTCCGTGAGCTTGGGTACTCTGATGGTACAGAAAGAATCACAGTACATTTTACAGTGGCCAAATAGTTATGGACTACTAGCTCATCAGGTTGGGGCTTATCCCAAGTTTCCTTAGTGTGAAGCAACTCCTAGTGCAATGCCTCCTGAGTTGGACGCTAGTATTTTTACTGGTACCCATTTATACTACTGGCTGGACAGAGGCATATTTGTGATTAAGACCTTGCCCAGGGGTCTTAGCACAGCAAAGGTCTAACAGGGATTCAAACCCACGACCTCTCGATCATGAGCCCAGCACCCTAAACTCTACAGCACCAGCCCTTCATACAATATCTGAGTAATTACAAATTTAACCTTAATATCCACTTATGCCTATCAGGATCACATGGAGGCTGGAGCCTATCTCAGCATACATTGGGCGAAAGCAGAGTACACTCTGAACAGCTCACCAGACCACTACAGGACAACACACAACCACTTACACTGAGGGTTAATTTGGAAGAGCCAGTTAGTCTAATGTGCATATCTTTGAACTGTGAGAGAAAACCGAAGTACCCGGAGGAAACCCACGCAGGCACAGCGAGAATGTGCAATCTCCACACAGAAATGCCCGAGCTGAACTCAGGACCTTCTTGCCTTGAGTGGTTCTAACCACTACACCATCGTGCCACCCCTTAATATACATGTTATGTCAAAACAAAGTTACAGCATCATTACACTGATAGTTGACAAATTAAAAGAATAAAATGGTTGATGTGCTCTGGGGGCATTTTGCTGTCGAGGTTTTCCACCTGTTCCTCTAGAAGAAAACATTACTGCTAATCAGTGCAAAAATCTCTTGCCTGATCAACCTTGTCCTGAGATGAAACATTTCCATCTTGATTGGAGTGGTCTTTTCCAGAATGACATTATGGAATGGTTTAAAGAGTATAAAAATGTAAACCATGGTAATATTCTTTGCAAATATGAGAGATTTTGGTGCACTCTCTACCCCTAGCTGGGGAATATCTATTAGAAGAATGGTGTTGAAGGCGGCACGGTGGCGCAGTGGTTAGCACATCCTCGGGCGTTTCTGTGTGGAGTTTGCATGTTCTCCCTGTGCTTGCGTGGGTTTCCTCCGGGTACTCCGGTTTCCTCC
>JAQMYF010000015.1:16180334-16198634 GCA_030014195.1 Neosilurus mollespiculum
CCTGCCCTCGCCCAGAGTCGGCTGAGATGGGCGCCAGCCTCCCCGCGACCCTAATTAGGAATAAGCGGTTTAGAAAAAGAATGAATGAATGAAGAATGGTGTTGATTCCATCTGTTTATATTAACAGCTTGGAGAATGTATGCCTGATGCACATGGAAGCTGTTCTGGCTGTTCTGGTGGCCCAATGTACTAAAACACTGCGTCAGTTTCCTTTTCACTGTAACTAACTTAGGGTTGGCTTTTGTTTTAGAGCTGCTTGTAGAAAAAGGTCAGTAGATGGCAGAATACACCAACAACTGCTTCGACCATGGATAACTGTGTGACACAAAAAAAAAATTTAGCAATCAGCTAATCCAGGTCCATTAAAGTAGAAAAAAACAAAAGAATGCAGAAGGCATGGAGTACTGATGATAGGCTTAAAATGCATTTGTGCAAATGAGACGTAATCCACCTTTCAAATCCCACACAGATATTTATTCATTGCTAGAAGAAGCAATACAAGCAGTACATTTTGCTTATTATACTCTTTCAGTAGGCTACACCATGAGACACTGTGTTAAAAAAAAAATATAACAGTCTGCTTATCAGACATGTAGGCTACACATAAATATACAAAACCATATCCAAAAGGCCTGAACAATCAACATGGAGAATCAGCAGTGAGGTAGTGTTGGCACATATTACTGAGGCTGTAATACTTATGTATATCATGTCGTTCCCTCTCATCACATCAGTTTAATTATTCTACAACATACATAAAAACTTACACATCATAAGATTGGGGTAAACTACAACAGTTCCAAATGAAATTGTTACTAATTTTTTGTATACATTCGTTCAGACCTAAAATCATGTTTTTATTTACATATTTTAAAATAATATTGCAAAGGCATGAATATGAAAAGATGCAAATCTAAGGTAAAAATACAGAAAGTAAAAGGGCACTTGGTCTCCTCAGGCCAAGGGGTGCTATGTAAATAGGATGGCTTGGAAATTAAAGTGGCCGGCGTGGTGGTGTAGTGGTTAGCACGTCTGCCTCACAGCAAAAAGGTCCCA
This sequence comes from Neosilurus mollespiculum, assembly GCA_030014195.1. Lineage (NCBI taxonomy): Eukaryota > Metazoa > Chordata > Actinopteri > Siluriformes > Plotosidae > Neosilurus > Neosilurus mollespiculum. The sequence continues at coordinate 16,181,391 of JAQMYF010000015.1, forward strand.
GGTTCAAGTCCCAGGCTTGGTGAAGGCGTTCCAGTGTGTAGTTCGCATGTTCTTCCTGTGCTTGCACGGTTTCCGAAAACATGCAGGTTGGGCTAATTGGCTGTTCCAAATTACCCCTAGGTGTGAATGTAAGTGAATTGGTGAGCTGTCCAGGGTGTACACCGCCCTCGCCCAGAGTTGGCTGAGATAGGCCTACTTGTGACCCAAGTAGGTTTAAGAGGTTCAGTGAATGAATGGACATGTAGGTAGATTTAAAAAGCTATTATAAATCAGTGAATGTTCAGTATGCAAGACAAAGTATGGAGAGAATGTCCATGTTTTATAGTGAGGAATTTCTCGAATGCTCTAATGTCCCCAAGTAAAGCTCAGTTTGTCATCAAGGTGACAGACTAGAAACGCCCAAAAGTCATGAAGCAAAGGTCTTTCACAGATTTTTTTTTAAAGCACAGCAGTAAATTCTCAGTAAAAGAGTGTTAAACAATGTGAAGTCCTGATGAGCTTGTTCTTATCACTTCATCTCTCTCTCAGGCTGTTTTATAATATCATTCTGACATTTCACAGTTAGATGTGGTACCTTTGAAAGGCATGTCAAGACTTCGTGCGGCTTCTTGATTTTTGTGTAATTATAATGTACTGGTTCCATCTGCCTCCTAGCTGACATTTGTCTCTTGCGAGATTATAACAGTGTGTTACTGTGTGGTAGCAAATCAACCACAGTCTTTGTGGACAAAATCACTTGTCAGGAAAATTCACGAACACTTCCACAGAAGAATACAGCTTAAGGTGACACAGCAAAACATAGTAAATCCTGAATAAAGTTCCGTAGCCTTATGCTCGCTGAGACATGACATTGTGGAGTACTGCACTACTCGCCGAGGGGATATTCCGGATAGTTTCTTTATTGTCCTTGATGCTGCAGATTCAGTCTGTACTCTTCTGGAATCTCAGATATACATGAAGGTTCAGCTGGTAATGCTGAAAGCTCTGCCAAAGCCTCAGTGGCCTGTGGCAATCCAAGACAGAGGTCTCTTCTTGCAGACACACATAGCCTGTGGCCCCATGCCTCGATACCCTCTCACAGCATACTGAGCCTGGCAGAGCTGCCCACGCATGGCTTTGGTTATGACAGGTTCCCAAAAGTCCCTGCAGTCAAAGGAAGAGGGAGAAGAATGGAATGAATATATAATCCTCCCAAGCAACGGAGATCCTGCTCATATAGAAAAACAAACACACTCCCTCTTTCACTGAATTTCCATCACTTTCCTTACAATTCGCACACTGTACTTCATTTATAACACTCCATAGAAATAAATTTATTCATGAGTCATTTGTTTCTAAACATTTAAACAAGAAATTTGGTATTCATGAAAATCCTGGAAATTTGGGAAAGCATTCATATCCTATTCATCTTCCTGAGTATGTGTAAATTTATGCATGAGAAGACTAACAACCTCAACTTCAAATCTTGCCGTTTGCATGGATTACTGTACTTTTATACTGTATGCAGTTCCTACTGTCAGGTTTTAGTCACTTAGTTATTTATGTATACAGCATTCACCATTTAGAGAGAAATATGTTTTGAGATGGGTAGGATTTTTTTCATAGAATAAAACTGGTTTTAAAAAATCTTAAAGGCACCCAATCACTAGTGAATAGCCTATGTATTTTATCTTCTATTATCAGTTCATTTTGACTGAATACAAAGGTTTTCTGGCAAAACTACCTCAGCTCATATGCTTAGTATCTATTATTCACCTGTTTTACATCTTGTTTTTGTTTTGTGACTGTTTACAATAACATGACTGGTGGAGTGAACACGCGTACACTGACCTTTCGCATGGCACCAACTGGTATATATAATGTCAGGTCCTTGTTGTTGTGTAATAGTGCCTAACGTTATGTTACGTTTCATTACCTGAATGACGTTTTTACGTTAATACTACTAATAACATTACTACTGTCATGACATTAGTTATTATGTCATTAGTGGAGAAATTCAAATTTAAAACCTTACATCTTCCGAGTCTTCGGACATACGCATGCTCCATCTAACTTGAAGATGAAGTTGAACTTGTAATGATCTAATTAGATCCCGGGGTTAGACCTACTGGAAAGTTCCTGTCTGTGTAAATGTAATGACGATCGTAATATTACTTTAGTACAATAACAGTAAGCTCTGAAATGTCTAGTAATAATAACATAAACAATATGAAGCTCACGTGAAAGGTAATAACTTTCTAGGACCGAGCGCTCACTAATGGACTGCAGACACACAAACACATACACAATTTCCATTGGAAGGGAAATCGGTTATCGATTTATCGAAGTTATCGTACATAGACAATATTGCTCCTCCGGTAATAACAAGACCGGAGGAGCAATATTGTCTATGTACGATAACTTGGTAGTGCAACACCAATTTGTAGAAAGTGGAAAAGTCTGAAGTGGTAAAGATCAAGTGTTAAGAAACAGAAGAAGGCAAAAGATTTCACTTACTCACTCACTCATTCAACAAGCCCCTTAATCCAACTAAGGAATCCTTGACCTAACCAACTGAAGTAACCCCAGATCATCACACCGCCTCCAGAGGTTTGTACAGTGGGCACTATGCATGATGGGTACAGCACCTCCCTTCTTACCGTGACACGCCCTTTTTTCTAAAATCAGGAAAATCTGGACTCATCGGATCACATGACCTTTTTTAATTGCTCCAGAGTCTGATGTTTATGCTCCCTAGCAGCCACAAAGCTGATTTGTCCCAATCCTGTGTGTTCTCATTGCATTGTACATGTGGAAATGCATTTGGCACAGAAGTAAGACAATTCAACTTCTGCTTCCTTCTGTTCTTCTTTAATTAAGTAAATTAATTTGTGTTTCCAGCCACTGTCTACTTGACCTTTTATGAAGCTTTGTGGGTATGACTAAATGCAGTGTAATGCTGTGTAAGACACATTTTGCACTTAATGGTACGAGCTGTCCAGGGTGTACTCTGCCCTTGCCTAGAGTCGGTTGAGATGGGCACCAGCCTCCCCGCGGCCCTAATTAGGATTAAGCGGCTTAAAAAATGAATAAATGAATGAATGAATGATAAACACTTAAAGGTGGATACAAAGAAAATCAGCATTTTTGAAACATTGGCAAATTTGAATTAGAATAAAATTATAAATGGGATTTTTTAAAAATTTGTTTAGCTTGCTTAAACATCAACAAAAATTTACTAAAATACTATTTAAACAGGCCTTTATTCTGTCTAAATCAGTTTCCCAGCTTCTTTTCACCTCTGCTGAGCAGCTGCAGGTTGCGTCTCTCCTCCCGGACTTGCAGTTGCAGGACTTGCTGTAGCAGTTCCTGCCTGAGGGTTTCCTGTACCAGGCCCATCCTCTCCAACTTCTCGCCATTCAGTCTCAACAAAGCTCGGCCTGTGAAAAATGGGGTAGGAGGAATGGTCCTTTGAATCATATTGGGAATATATAAAAATGATTGTCTGGTGATTAATACCTATGATTAATATAAATGAATATTTCTAGAGAAATACTCCATTTTAGTATGAAAGGAAAGCTGTCTCTGAGACACTGGGACCTAGGCACCATAATGTCTGCTGAAGATTATATTCTTGAAAAAAAAAAAAAAAAGTCTTAGCACCATGTCATTCGGTAACTGTTTCTTCTTCAAACCCAGCAGATCAAAATGCAAATTACTATGATCTTTGGTGTAAGTGTTGATTGGATGGTGAACAAAAAAGATTAAATCGTGTATAAAAATGGGTCACTGGCCACACAAGAGCCCTTACTTTGGCAGATACAGATGGGCTGACAAGACGCACACACACACACACACACACACACACACACACACACACACACTCAAAGGCGGCGCTCAAGCCTCAAGGTCATCTGTGACTCTGCAGAGTTGCTGTATATCTCTGAGTTTCTTTCTTCCCTGCTGTCTCTTAAAAAATGCCAAACACTAACAGACTGGCAGACATGTTATGTTTTAAAGAATCTTATGTCACATATATTATTATTATTAATTTTTATTATTAATTTTTATTTTCATTATTGTTTTTGTTGTTGTTTTGTTGTTGTTATTATTATTATTATTGTTGTTTTTTGTTGTTGCTGTTGTTATTTTTGCTGTTGTTGTTATATTTGTTGTTTTTGTTGTTGTTGTTGTAGTTTTTGTTTGTCTGTTTGATAATGTTTACTTGTACATTTTCTGATAACTATTAAATTACTTTTTTTTTACTTAATTAAACCCCAAACCTAAAATTAGGAGTTTCACATCCTTTGGTTTCCAAATCAGTGTTAAAGGAGCAGCTCCCTCCTGATTGGGATTGTTCAAGCAAATCGCAGGTGGGGGAGTTTCTGAATGTAATTATGGCATCGCACTAAAGCTGCTCCCTGAGAGGTAACCAAGCCTGAAGTCATTTTCACAGCCCTGAAACCTACTGAGCTTGCTGGTTTTCTAAACTCTGTACTGCACAGTCCTGAATACCCAACCCCTCTGTTCCCTTTCTTTGCTGTTCTTGTCTTCTCCCCAAAATGACAGGCAAAGCCTCTGTCAGTATCTCAGTCACTCTTCCTGTCTCTCACTCCCTTTTTGTCGCTTGCTTAACATCTGAGCCCCAGATGCTTTATGTTCAATTAGAAAGAGAGCACAAGAGCAGCGAGACAGATGGGGCTCTCTGGAGAAGGAGAGGGTGGAGACAGAGAACATTTACATTTACAGTGGTTTGACAGATGCCCTTATCCAAAGTGACTTACATTAGTGTTTTGTAGTCTCTAATATAAAACATGTCTTCTTGCTAGAACAAAAAGGTCATGGTCTGAGAGTACATTGCAAAAATCAATCTGAAGGATTACTACGGACTACGAGCAACACAAGTAGAGATTTAAGCACAATGTGCAAAGAGAGAGACTTTTAAGAGCATATACAGTCATGTGAAAAAACAAGTACATCATATGGAAATTAATGAAACTAAAGGATTTTTTTTTTTTGTTTGCATACAGTATTTGAATTAGCAAACATTACACCCTCTGATACAGTGCCTGATGCAGATTAAGGTGATATATACCAACAAATTATACCAGATATATATTATAATATACCAAACTCATTTACTCATTTGCTGAACCACTTAATCCTACTAGGGTCGGGGGAAGGCTGGAGCCTATCAGAGAACCGTTCACACACAACTATTCACACTCACACTCACACCTCGGGGAAAAGCTGATTATCCCAACATGCATGTGGGAGGAAACCGGAGTACCCAGAGAAAACCCATGCAAACACGGCGAGAACAAACAAACTCCACACCAACATGCCCCGCCAAGCCTTGTACACGGGACCTTCTTGCTGTGAGGCAGGTGTGCTAACCGCTACGCTACTGTGCCGCACTATACAAACAAATTACACATGAAATTGAGATGTCAGAATAATTTCCATAATTAACAAAAATTAATCAGATGAAAAAAGTCAGTAAAATTGGTATCAGGTGTCCAGATTAGGTACCATTGATTAGAACCTTCTGCAGGTGGAACCTGTCTTACTTAAACCTGATTGCTAGGGTTTGGTTTCGTAGTGTGCGATGTCTTCGTGTCGAGACCTGAAGTGTTCCATAAAAACAATCAGGAAAAGTTTGTGGATGCCTGTGAGTCAGGCAAAAGATTTAAAAATATCTTTAAATTATTTTAAAATATACATAAATATATAATTGCACTGCAAAGAAAATCCTCTACAAGTGGCACAGTTTTCAAAGGACCACAAACATGTCCAGGACTCGTCACCCCAGTGGGTGGGGCCACGGCCACCCCAGTAAGAGGTCAAACATTTCAGCAAGCCAGTGTTTGGCCCTGTCCACATGTAGTTCAATTCAGATTGGTTCTAGGGCGAGGTTCTAGGACTCGTTTCTGTCCGCATCTGAAACAGCACAATTGATTCTTAAATTGGTGCATCCACACCACTGAACTGATGCTCACAAGACAGGAAATAGTGCATTTATGGCAAGATATCATAGCCATGGTGGCCAGCGTTCCCATGCTACTTATGAGTATCCCATGCTAGTTATTAGTTGAGCTCCATGTTACTGCTCAGTTATTTAGAATAAACAGAGAGAAGAGCCACAGAAGAGAAAGGCAAGACTGCAACGAGTGCAAAGCAGCCACATGCATTTGCTATTGCACAAAATGAGAGCATAAACCATTTCTGATGCATATCGGCGACCAGCCAACACTCGCATTAGCTTCACCATTTTGCCGACTTACCTTTGTCGGCGTTTATCCCATTGATTTGCCTAATCTCTGACTTTCTCGATACTTTCCTTTAGAAAGCTTATGACCCGGCTTATGGCATGCCTCGAGCTCTGAGAATATCACACCACGCTCAGTGAATTCAGGTAGAACGCTAGGTGTTCATAAACACCCCACACGCTCGAGCATAATACACATTTTTTAAATATGTTTTGCATATTGTATATTCGCTAAAATCATATTATATAAAACTTAACATTTAATGTTTATCACTTGCTACCCTCCAGATTTCAGTGATGATACAGAGGACGCTTACCATGATATTAATCCTGCTTGGCAGTTGTAAGCCCCCAGCTGTAAGTGTGGCATGTCAGCTGTTAAAGACATATTCAGCACACAATGCATCCACTGCTTGAGCCTGCCCAAAGTGTTCAATGATGTATATTTAAGTGAATTGCTCTAAGCTTTCCAATAACTTATTTTTACTCTTTTACCCAGCAAAGCGGATACTAGTAATGTTATAAGATGGTATACCTCAGCAGTCTACATACTGATCTGGTCAACTATAGGTCAGGACATTCTTGAAGTGCTGTTGTTATCCTTTACTGTCACCTGGCATAGTGAATTTCAAAGATTGGCACGAGTGCACTATATACTATTTCTGGCATGAGTGCCTTTCACCTATATAATAAAGACTAATAAACCTTGCTGCTTGTTTACATGCTTTGCGTATACATGGGTTTGCTTCTAGTTTGATTCTCCTGTCCTCTCTGCAAGCACAAGGTCAGTGTTGCACAATCTATCTTGCCAAAACCACCTCAGCAAAACCGGGTTTGAGCCTGTTGTGGACAGGGAGATGGAAGGCAGTTTGCAAGGAATGCTTTAAGAGTAAGGCTGAAATAAGAAGACGCAGACGAAAGGAAAGGGCTGCAAGGGTCCTCTATCGTTGAAATATTGACGAGGACCGTGTGTCTATGTCTATGCCTATGGACAGAGAGATCAGTTCAAAACCGATACTGATGCTGTAGTGTGGACAGGGCCTTTGACACCGGTAGACAGTTGCACAAAATGCCGATAAGAAGCTACTTCTGCTAAAGTGGAAAATACTAGTTTCTGAGGCCAAGTTGTACTTACATTCTTTGCCGAAGAATATTACATCAATTAATATTTTTGCTGAATAAAGGTTTTAAAAGGCTAATTGTAGTTTTGTTCAGGTCTAATACTTTTATCTAAAGTCACTGAGTGTTGCAAAAAAGTTATTCTCACGGGATGTATTTATTCTTTCATATGTATGTATGAATAACAAACACCCACAGTGTGGTACCAACAGAATCATTTACAACACAAGCACACACATACCTAACTAGGCTTTCTACTTTCTTCACGTAAATCCTCAACTTCAGACTCTTCAGGTATTATTAGATGTGACAGTATGTTCTCATTAAAATTCAATAATGAATCAGGGCTTCTGTGCCTACTTAAACTCTGCTGTAATGACCTCAGACCACAATCTGGGGTTACCAGCCACTTTGGATGCATTGATATTCATTTTCTCTACAGTTGAAGGGCAATGTCGGCATTAATCTTAAACAAGGAAAAAAGACTTGACTTCAGCCTCACTTTGCTTACACCTTACTCCCAGTTATTGTATCTAAAACCGTCACAGATCAAGTATTGTACTAATATCTGCAAAAAATGATGGATATCAGAGGGGCAATAGTACAAATCCATCCAGCTCAACAAGCTATTACAACGCACCATATACTTTCATGTTAAATGTAATATGCCTTTGTGAAATTATTTGCTATTACTGGGACATTGTTTGGGTGGCATGGTAACATAGTGGTTAGCACGTCTGCTTCACAGCAACAGGGTCCTGGGTTTGAGTTCCGGGCTCAGGGGTTTCTGTGTGGAGATTGTTTGATGGTTTCTGACCCGGGCTTGCATGGGTTCCCTCTGGGTACTCCAGATTGCATGGGTTTCCTCCGACAGTCCAAAGACATGCACATTAGGCTAACTGGCTGCTCCAAATTGCCCCTAGGTGTGAATGAGTATGAATGGCTGTGTGTTGCCCTGCGATGCAACTGGCGAGCCGTTTAGGGTATACCCTACCTTTACCCAGTGTTGGCTGAGATAGGCCCAGCCTCCCCGCAACCCTAGTATTATGACTAAATGATTAAGCAAATGAGTGAAAGTGTAAAAGTGAGGACATTTTTTAAATGGAAAGTATTGTTACATAATAGGTTAAATTTTTATTACGCAGTGCATTCAACAATCATGCTCCGAAGGCAAGGTGGACACCGCTGAATAGTATCTGAATATCTGAAGAGAGTATTCAAATCAGCGACATCTACAGAGCCTGAGGTACATAACTGTTTTGGTATATAGTACACATGAATATAAAAAGCTAACTAAATTAAGATTTATATAGTTAATTTTTGCATTTTACATTTACACAATTTATTGGTTTATAGGTTGCCCTGCGATGGCCTGGCGAGCTGTTCAGGGTGTACTCTGCCCTCACCCAAAGTCAGCTGAGATGAGCACCAGCCTTCCCGCAACCCTAATTGGGATTAAGCAGTTCAGAAAATGAATGATGAACCATTACAAGTCTGTCAAACTAATTTCCACTACGGGCCACAGCACAAAATTTCTACATGAAATGTACATGGCAAAATGATAAACTTGTGCATTTGTCTGCTTCTTCTAAATTATCTTTCCTTTGCTGACATCGATTGACAGTGACAAGCTAGCTTGTATTCTTTCTAGAGTCATGAATGATTAACTGCTTACTTGAACTAGGTTGGCCCCACCTAGTGGATGGATGATTTATTACATTTCATGGTAATAGTTGATGCAAAGAATATACGATAACATTATTTGAAAGCTTTGAAAGCGGGGTGAATAAAATGAGTTGGAAGGCCGGATTTGGCCTAGCCGACTTTGAATTTAACATCTGTGGTGTAGATTAGGACATAATTTAAACCCAGTAAGAGTTTTAGTATACTATGTAGTAACACAAAGTAAACTAAAATGAGATTTTTATGTTTATTTTTTCATTTTAAAGTGAGAAGATGATGGAATAATGATTTCCTTAATGGAATAATGAAAAGAAGTAATGACTTCCATTATAAAGAGGGATAATGAATTCCTGGAGCTTGCTCTAAATGAGGGCAAACTGTAAAAGTCCATCATTTTGATTCAAGCATTATCCACCCAGGTTAATTTTTTGAAACCCGTGCGAGTGGAACAACCTGATCACGCTGTTTCTAAACACATTTATACAGTCGATGGTTTGGATGGACAAATTATTCCAGTTTTAATACTGTACCTGTTCTGAAAATAATAGCACAGTATAATAGAGAGCTTGTACACCTCCACTGCTGTAAATAAAAATGAAACCATTCTAAATTCCATCTAACTGAGCAGTGTAGGAGGTGTACATAAGGAAGGAGGGGAGATTCCAGGATCCTAGAAAACTAGTCAAGCCAGATTTCAGTGACCTTTAGTTGAGAGTGCTTATGTCACATTGTATAAAATAGTCATGTCAGGACATACCCATGATTATCTTGAACAAACTGTGAGACATATGCTTGTTATATAAAAATTAGCTTTTTAGTTACAGTGACAAAAAATATTAGGTAAACCTTCTGGAGCTATATCTGTCTTAAAATACATTCTCAATACAATCTCATTTACCAAACTGCTTAATGCTACTAGGATCGTGCCAACTCTCAGCCAACACCCGGCGAAGGCAAGATACACCCTGAACACCTCACCAGACCACTGCAAGGAAGACACACATACACAACCACTCATACCCACACTCATATCTAGGGGCAATTTGGAACTGCCAGTTGACCTAATGTGCATGTCTTTAGACTGTGGGAGGAAACTGGAGTACCCAGAGGAAACCCACGTAAGCACGGCGAGACCATGCAAACTCCACACAGAAATGCCCAAGGCTAGGACTTGAACCCAGGACCTTCTTGATCTGAGTTGGACGTGCTGATCACCACGCCACTGTGCCGCCCACTCTGATTCATCTAAGCAGCAACAATGAACAAACAGACTGTTTTAATTAGCAACACATAAATTATTGTTTTGTTCTTGTTCGTATTGAATACATCATTCAACCATTCACAGTATACTCTGGAAAAAGTATGTAACCCCAAGGCTAATGACTTCAACAAAAGCTAATTGATGTCAGAAGTTAGTAAACCAGGAGTCCAGTTTAGAGAACATTCACAAGAAGCATCTGCTCATAGATGCAAAATCATACCTTGTAAAAAAGAGAAATCTGAGGACCTCAGATCAAGAACTGCTCACTGCATTAAGCTGATAAGGGTTATAAAGAAATCGCAAAGAGTTAAGGTATTCATCAATCCACAGACAAACGGGGTGATTTAGTACTGTTGGTAGTATTCATGGAAATGGCCGCCCAGCCAAGATTACTCCAAAGTCTCAATGCTGAATCCTCAATTACACACAGAAGAACATAAGAGGAATAGCTGAAGGTTTGTAGGATTCATTGGAGCAGGATAACATGTTGGTTTATAAGTGTACCATTTGCTAAAACAAATTGAACAGTCAGCACAGAGAAAAGCATTACTCTCCAAAAGAAAAAAAAAATCCTGCTGTGTATCTGATATTCGCCAAAAAGCACCTTTAAATTCCATAAAGCTACTGGGAAAATGTTCTGTAGATTGATCAAACAAAGGCCAAAATATTCAGGAAGAACACACAGCACTATGAATGGCATAAAAGGAGCTCATGAGCACATCATTCTATTGATGAGGAACAGTGAATGGAGCATCATGATTTGCGGCATGACTTGCATTGGAGGGGGCATGTTGTTTGTCATGTTGTCTGTCCACCAGCTGAGCCACCCTAGATGCTGTTAGAGGATGAAGCAGGACAATGACCCTAAACGTTTAAGTAAATCTATGACAGAATGGCTTTTAAAAAAAAAGGAAAATTCAACTTATGTGGTGGTCCATTGAGCCTAGACTTCAACCCCATAGGGGTTTTCATACAAAACATTCTAAGAATGCTGTATGGGTAAGCTGAAGCAGTTCTGTGATGAGAGACCATCCAAAATTCCTCTTAAACATTGTGCAGGTCTAATCCACATGTACCAGAGTGGCTTGTTGAGGTCACTGCTCCCAAAACAGGCTCTACTATTTATTGAATCCAAGGGTTCACATACTTTTATACCTGCAGTGTGAATGTTTAACGTGTTCAATAATACAGTCCAATACTGTAAGGATTATATTTGTGTGTTTTTAAGCGTTACTAGGTGTGTTATTGTATTTGTTCATCTACTGTAAGTTTAATAATCAGTTTATTAGGATAAATTTGTACATACTGTACATGCAGGTTAATGCAAAGGGTTCACTTATTTATTTATGTACTATTATAAATTATTATTATTATTTCTTTTTTAAGTTTATTTTTTTTCTACCCTAAAGCAAGAACTTCCTGGGTTCGATTCCCGGGCTCAGGTGTTTCTGTGTGGAGTTGGCATGTTCTCCTCATACAGATGTACATGATGTAGTTACAATAGGAGACGAAAGGACCGGCTTGGCGCAAAAAAGATTTTGGTTTTAAAATTCATTGCGCACTCAGCAAGTTAAAACTGGCAGGAATAAAAAAAAGACATTTTTCCCTTTTTTTTTTTAAATTGCGAATATTAACATTGGCAGATCTGGGAAACATGGAATTATAAAAAAAACACAATGGCCTTACTGAATGCTGCCAGGGTGTAAACCATTTTAAATAATATAACAGTTTGTGTATACAGCTAAAACATTACCAGCTTGCAGCTTAATGTCTATTATTTCTCTTTCATTAAAAAACCTTTGCATTAAATTTTTATGTTGAAAAATGCCTAGAGAATTTATACCTGTAATGGCGTGGTGGGAAAAAGCCTCCACATAGGTCAGGTAGTTGTGAGGACAGTGTTTCTTTAACCACCGGCACACATCCTGTTGGGACCAGAGAACCACTGGCCGAGACAGACTTGGCAGGGTGGGACTGGTGTGGTAAACAGAGTATGAATCCCCTGTGTGAAGCTAAGAGAGGAAACAGAATTAAAAAGAAAGAAAGAGTGAAAGAGAGTAAAAGAGAGCGAGAGAAAAACAATTCCAATGAAATGGGCAAATGCATTCCTATTGGAGGCTTCGGAGTCTGTGCACCATACCTCATGTGCCAAAGCTTGTTAGGAATGTATTTCATCGGTACCATAACAAGTGCCACAGACACACACATGCACATATATATGCACACCCAGCTTCTTTCTCCTAAGTGAGCAATATCCCGTGACGGTGATGACATTCGTACTGCTGCAGAGAGCTCTGGGAAATGAATCTTTTTTTTTCTTTCACGTAATGGCAGTGTTCCGCTCTATGTGCTGTCAGTAATTAAGATGGATTATTTCATCCCGGACTGTCGACATTTTGGCCAACACATTGACAGAGCCATGATGCCATAAACAGACCTCATTAAACTAAGCTATTTAGTAACCTCTAACACAGTGCCAATACAAATTTTGGAGGTGTCCCAAAAACCAACTTATATTCATATAACCCAGCTAAAAAATGCACGATGGTGCATCATTGTGCTCAGAATAGTCCCAGATAATGTTTGAATGAAGAATTCATGGAAATATGAAGGATATATGAGGATAGGATATATGAAGACGCTTCCTACTGGATTTTGCTATACCGTATTAATCCCGCAAGGGAAATTATTGCCTCTGCATTAAACCCCTCCAAAGTAAGCACACACACACATAAACAGTGAGCACACACACACACACTTGGAGCAGTGGGCTGCCTCACACATTGGGGCGCCCGGAGAGCAGGTGTGGGTTAGGTGCCTTGCTCAAGGGCACTTCAGCCATGGAGACGGAGGAAGGTGCAGATCACTTCCTCCCGCCGCCATCCTTTTTTCCTGCTGGTTCAGGAATCAAGCCAGCGACCATTAGGTCCCAAAGCCATTTCACTACCCATTACGCCACAGCTGCCCCCAAACAATTTTTAGGTTTCATCTAAGGACAACTATGGAAATAAGTAATGTTACTGATTATGACTTACTTTTTAGGTTTCCTTTTTATTAATGTGTATACATGTATTACACAATTTATATTTAACTATGTACATGTTGGCACTTTTTTACTAAAATATATTCATTCATTCATCATGGTAGTTACACACTTGCCTTATTATTATTATTATTATTATAATTATTTTTATTATTATTATTATGAATACGATATGTTTAATTTGTATTATCACTCACTCCCACAAATTCCTTTTCATTAATCACAGCAATTGTGTGCTTTTTCTTCTATTTGTTTGCTTTGATGACCCATTAACTGCCATCTGCATGTTTCATTCAAGTCCGACCCTATTTATCTCCAATTTTCTTTCTCCTTCACAGTTTTTGCCTTCTCACTCTTTCCCTCCCTCCCTGACAGCCATTTTAACTGCAGTGTTCTCACTTGAGTGGCCCTAGGGAGATCTTTCATGTGCAACAGCAGACACACATGTTCACACACAAAGCGGAATCAGAAAACAGTCCCCCTCTATTTGAACTGGTTGGATGCATACGTCCTTTTACATGCCATTCGTTCTCTCTGACATGGCAGGGACCCTAAGGGACATTCCCTCTAGTGTATATATATATATCTCACCCAAACCAGTCATTAAACACTAAATAATCAACCACACTGAGCTTCTAGGACACTGAACAATTTTCTGCAGATGCCAATCAATGTTTCCTGTCTATACAATATAGTACAGTCTGTTACTGACACGTGCGGCATGGTGGAGTAGTGGTTAGCACATCCACCTCACAACAAGAGGGTCCTGGGTTCAAGTCCCTTGTGTTTTTCCCTTACTTGCGTGGGTTCCCTCCGGGGTACTCCGGTTTCCTCCCACAGTCCAAAGAAATACATATTAACCTAATTGGCTGTTCCAAAGGTGTAAGTGTGAATGGTTGTGTTTGTGTTGACCCTGCGACTCTCTGGCGAGCTGTTCAGGATGTACCTTTGCTCAGTGTCGGCTGAGATAGACCCCAGGGTCCCCGCATCCCGAATAGGGTTAAGCACTTCGGCAAATGAGTTGAGTGATTTAATGACAAGTCTTCCCCAACATGACAATGATTTTGTAAACACCATGACTGTGTAAACACCCTTCAGGTCTGGGCTATTAGGTGTTATACTCATTCCCGTCTAGCGACAGGTTCAACAAATAAAATCCAAATTCTGTCCCTAACAATGAGACTGATAGCTGACATATAATAAGGGAGAGCTAACTGGTGGATGGGAAATAGCCAAGACCTAATTAAATGGAGAAAATCAGAAAACAGAGTCTCTAACCAAACAAATAATACATTTAATGGGTGACAAAACATAACATCTCATAGACGCTGGCCAAATATTTGCTGGCCTTATGTTCAGGGTGGAAAAACAATCTGCTACAGTATCATTACTTCATTCCCCTTAGTCTGTATTCATTTTTAATCATACTTTATGCAAGACTCTGCGTCGCACCATGGTCAAAAAAATTCTCAGCCACAAAAACATGTTAGAGCTTTCAGTTTTGCAGTAAGCTAGCTAATAAATTCATGATTTATCTACCCCTGCATCGACATGGGTGCTTTGAAGGGTGATTATAGAACGCAATAATGAGATGGAATCTGGCGTTCATGGTTCTCAACCTGCTATGTTCATGTAGACAGATCACTACACCACCATCAGCATTAAATCCTCATTACGGTCCGAGTTTCTTTTTTTTCTTTCATTTCTTTCCTTCTTTCTTCCTTTTTTGTGCCTTCATATATTCAGAAAAACGAAACACCAAATAGATGGCTACTTCCATTAGGTCGTTTTAGTACAAAGTATCCACACAGTCCATATTTCCGGATCTGTCTGCGGACTGCTAACTTTCATTATTTATGATAAATCGTGATTCACATCGAGGCCCAAAATAGATGAAAATGACCCAAGATTTCAGCAGTTACTGTTTGGACACTGCAAGAGGTATATTAATATGGTGGGCTAATTATACAGGGCATTTGAACATTAGTTCGCACAGAACAAAAAGGACAAGTAGCTGAATCTCTGATTGAGTCTTGTGGGTGGTGGGGGTGAGGGGGTGTGCATAACAGAATGCCAACTAAAGAACATTTCAAACCTAACCTAGAGTTAATGGTGAATGTACTTTAGTTAAAAAGGAGCTATTCCAAAACAAGCAGACAGAGAATTTTCTTAAATACTGGCATTTGAAAGAAAAAATAGAAACCATTAGATAATGATGATGATGATTGTATTAAATTATTCGGTTAGTATATCTGTTCCAACAAACAAGGATCTAATAAAACTGTACACTTCCTGCTTTGTGGAAACAGTCTGTGGAAGACTCACATGCGTATAATGGTCAAGTGTCCACATACCCCCAACGCTATGATAGTTTGCTTTTAAACCAGAGGGCCGAACTGTTTTCGTGCTGTTCCACTTTATAATAACTTACAGAATCTGCTTCTGAAATGAAGGTGCCTGCTGTCTATTACAGTCCTTATAACAAAAAAAAACAAAAAAAAAACCTTTAAACATTTTCTCTATCAATACAAAGTTTGATCACTGACATCAATTGTCTGTAACTTTATTGAATAACACTGTTTTGAACAAAATATACAGTGGGGACTACAGGGCTGAGACCACTCATGAAAATGTATCTATTTTGCATTCATTTCTTATGTAGGACAATTTTCATTACAAATTATATTTTTGACAACAACTTGAGATAAAAGTAGAATCTGAAATATCCACACACCTTCCAGAGCTTGCTTGGTATGCGCAAAATATGTATTTTGCAGTCGAGCAGGCAAGGAGTCCTCAAGTTTGTGTAAAACATTATGATACATATTGGATCAAATCCACTAAAGTGTCTATGTCAGCTTTTCAGTGGTGGGTGGCACAGTGGCATGATGGGTAGCACGTCCGCCTCACAGCAGGAAGGTCCTGGGTTCGAGTCCCGGGCTCGAGTGTTTCTGTGTGGACTTTTGCATGTTCTACCTGTGCTTGCATGAGTTTCCGGGCACTCCAGTTTCCTCCCGAGGTTCAAAGACATGCACATCAGGCTAAGTGACTGTTCCATATTGCCCCTCGGTGTGGATGTGAGTGTGAATGGTTGTGTATGTTGGCCCTGCAATGGTCTGTCAAGTGATTAGCACATCTGCCTCACAGCAAGATGGTCCTAGCTTCGAGTCTAGGGCTTGGGCGTTTCTGTGAGGACTTTTGCATGGTCTCCCCGTGCTTGCATGAGTTTCCTCTAGGTACTCCGGTTTCCTTCCACAGATTAAAGACATGCACTTCAGGCTAATTGACTGCTCTGAATTACCCATAGGTGTGGATGTGAGTGTGAATGGTTGTGTGTGTTTGCCCTGCAATGGTCTGGCAAGCTGTTTAGTGTGTACCCCGCATTCGGCCACTGTGGGCTGAGATAGGACATCCAGGATATCCTATCCTAGGATAGTAGGAATTAGTGGTTTGGCAAATGATGAGCTTTTCATTGTGGTCTCAGACATTTGAACTGCACTGTATATATCTTACTAGGTTGTACTGTTATATAATTTACCCCAAGCTTTTTCTGTAGTGTGTTTCGGATAGTTATTTAAATGGTTAAACCTTGAAATGTAAGAAAGGGGATAGAGAGACAATGTTGTTTATAGATATTTCAGATCTGGGAAAAGAAAAGGACAGCATCTCTCTCTCTCTCTCTCTCACTCACACTGGAATCTGTTTTGCTCATACACTGATGTCATTGTGCGAATGTGTCATGCCTGCTTCCACTTACACCCAGAACTCCACTTCCCAGCAGTCCCTTCACCTGACTTCTGAGATATATATATATATATATATATATATATATATACACACACACACACACACACACACATATATATGTTGATTTAAATAATTAAAGTTAAT
>JAQMYF010000015.1:16200240-16216473 GCA_030014195.1 Neosilurus mollespiculum
ATATATATATATATATATATATATATATATATATATATATATATACACACACACACACACACACACACATATATATGTTCATTTAAATAATTAAAGTTAATAAGAATAATTTTCAACAGTCCACCTGACAGTCCGGTGGTGGATTGTTGGTGACTACAACAATCACCCTATTAACTGTGGTAAGAGGAATCTCAAGGTTTTGTGTAATCTGACGCTGGACCCTAGGACTGACCCACAATACCATAATAATAATAATAATAATAGTAATAAATATTATTATTATTATTATTATAGTAATAATAATAATAATAGTAATAATAATAGTAATAAATAGATATAAAAATATTATAATAATAATTATTATTATAAACGATGTAGTTTTATAGTACTGGGAGTTTAAGAGGTTAAATCAGGTTTCTTGCCTCTAATAATCACTCAAGATTAAAATCAATTAAGTCCACTTTGAATTATTAGCAAGATTAGCTTTGCTGGAACAGTTAGTCAGCCCAAATATAGTGTAAAATCTATAAGGAAGGCAAGCCTCTGTTATTGACAGAATCTAGACATACCCTCTGGGGACAAGGAAGGGGGGGGGGCACAGGAGGTTGCTTTGTCAATATGGAAATGTGAGGGCTCAGCTAGAGTTCAGAACAAACACTAAGGTTCACATATCTGCCTGTAGTGTTCAATCATCCATTACCAGTGTTCAGGAGCTAAGAGACTTTACAGTCTATTTAAAGCCATTCTGGAGCAAGAGCCTTTGCTTTGCTCTGCCTCCCGGCTCAACTGCATCTTTCCCATTTTCAGCAAATAAAGTCTTGATTTGGATGGATGGCTGAATAGAGAGCAAAGGGGGATGGGTAAGAAAGGAAGAAATGGGAATAAAAAGACAAACAAAAACAAAGACAGCCCACGACTAGCTATATTTCCTCTTTCTTTTATCCTTTTACCCTTTATAGCCTATTATTCATAGCCATGTCTTTGCTTCATGCAAGATATCAGCCATCTCAGTAATTGCAAAATGCAGTGACGGATGGGCATGGAATAACACCCTCTCTCTTGTAGCACAGTTTAATGGCTAATGTGTGGACTACAGCCACAAAGCGAACGCCTGTTTAAAGACATGAAGCAGTAGTATGAAAGCGTTACAGCGATAACTGGCAGGGTGCTGAGAAATGATCAGTGGTTTCTCACAGCTGTAAGGTCCTCATTATCGTTGTCACACCATCATGCTGTCTCTTCTACAGCTCTTTTTCAATGAAGCAGAAGGATGTAGTTGAAAAATGCAATGTATTTAATCCACTTTCTCAGACACTTTCCATAACTCTACAAAATAGCACAATGATTTCTACAGTATCACGCCACAAGATTATGAGCCCATATTTTTCAAGTATCATAAAGCTACTGGAATTATGATGTTCATATTACAGTGTAGACTGTACAGAATGTTTCTATCTTCTCCATAAACTAGTATATGATGGGGATCACTTCCTTTATTGGAAAATAACAATAACAAACAATAATTTCCAGTTTCATTAGTCTCATAAACTTATGGAGTATTGTTCTTTGCGTAGTGCTGGAATGGATCTGAAGTGGAGCAGGTAATGAATTATTGGCACTCTTTGAGAATATGGGAAATAGTTAGCCAAACAAATATATGTTACTGAGAATGCTTTAAATTCAACTTAAACAATTTCCTACGACGAATTATGTTCATGAGTACTATATTTACTTTTATTCAAATAAATGGTAATAATGAATGAAAATTTACTGGTTTTTAAATCGCTGTAATTGCAAACCCATCTCCTTTTTAAAACAGTGCACCAGGCTAAGATTTTAAACAATTTACCTTTTTTAAAAATCCTTGTTAAAATATCAAAAAACATCCTTATATTTTAAAGCCATTTAATGCATTTTCTGTCTGCATAATTACACTTTTTGACCATATGATTATGAAAATTGCACTGTCTGGTATCACCCAGATGTGTATAAGTCTGGTTCCTTTCAAAGTTTCTTCTCCATGTCATCTCAGGGAACCTTTTCTTGCCACCATGACCTCTGGCTCGCTTATTATGAATATATCTATAAATTCATATATGAAAATGTTAGCCATGAACCACTTAATCTTATTAGGGTCACAGGGAGGCTAAAGCCTATCTCAGCCAACTCTGTGTGAAGGTAGGAATACACACTGATCAGCTTGCCAGACCATTGCAGTGCAAGCACACATACACAACCATTCACACTCAAATCCACACCTATGGTGGATTTGGACAGCCAATTAGCTTAATGATTATGTCTTTGGACTGTGGGAGGAAACTGGAGTACCTGGAGAAAACCCATGTAAGGACAAAAAGAACCTTCTTGCACTGAGGCAGACATGCAAACCACTACACCATTCAATTTATCTTAATTTCTTTTAATAGATTATCACTTGGGTCAGTGATTAACTGTAACTTAAGCAATTTACTTAATCAGTGACTTTCTAAGGTAACCAACCTATAGGTTTGTAAAAAACAATATTTCAGACATTTTTACATTGAAAAAAACTCTAAAGTTTGCCTGCAGAGTAAGGAATTCGTTAGACACTATGCACAAAACAGACTCCAGTCAGTAATCAGCCACACATAATAATTAAAAAAAAAAGAAAAATTACATGGGGAAAGAGTATCTCTCATTTAGCACCTTGCACTTGACACAAAAGATCTGCCTGTCTAGATGGTACTTTTGGACATTTTAGTAAAGAGATCACAGAATTCATGGGAAATGTCTTGCATTTTCATTCTAATTCATATATATATATCATAAAGTCATATTGAATATCGCTGAACAGAACTATTCAATGCAGTGACATCCACCAAACCTGAGGTGAATAGCTGTTTTAGTATATACTACACAGGGACATAAAAATCTAACTAAATTAAATAAATTATAGATTATCAATCAATCAATCAATCAATCAATAAATAAATAAATAACCATGACAGAGGCTGGTCCGGTGAGCAGAGCACAAGAGCTCTGTAACAGTGTCTTTTTAAACCTGTTCAAAGTTTTAGTATATACTACAAAGAAACAAAGAAACTTAAACTAAAGCAAGATTTCTTTATTTTTTGAATATGACTGAATGAATGAAAGAATAATGAGCTTTGTGCGCTCCACGAGCAGAGAACAAGAAATGTGTAATAATGTGTTTTAGTCCAGAGATTCCTTCAGTGGTATAGTATATACTAAACGTAAACATAAGAACCATGCGCTGCATAACAGCATGTTTTTAAATTCATTTAAAGTTTTAGTTCATACAGCACAAAAACACAAGAAAAGCAAACTAAAACAATATTTATAATTTATTTTTCCATTTTCTAAATACACATGATAAACTGTGAGTGTCTATCATTTTGATTCAAGCATTATCCACTTTCTTTTATCCCTTACATAGCAAACCAATCAGAAGGCACTGTTTCCGTGTAGTATATACTAATTAACAATTATTCTCTGAGGGTGAAGAGAATATCGGAGAACAATAAACGGCTAATATTAATGTCTCCTTTCGTGAATAATTGTTTTAATAGGAGAAAAAAAGCAAGAATAAGAAAAGAAAACTGCAATGAGATTTCTATGGTTTGTTTTGATTTCTATGGGCAAGCATTCGCCCTAGTCTGAGGGTTGGATAAAGTCTATTATCCCAAGATAAAGAGCCAATCAGACCGAGTCATTCCCATGAATGGGAATTCCAGTGAATGGAAACCTGGTTTCCTCTTTCAGAAAGTTAAAATTTCTGATGAATTTGAGTTGTTTGTAATAACTGACTGAATTGTGACTGTACTGTAAAGGTGTTCCTAAGTGGTATTGTGTAGTTACCTGCAAGACCTCGGTTCCTGGCTGCTGTAGAAGTTTGACAGTACGGCCGCCTGCTGTTTTGCTCCCACGGCACTCATGCCAAGTAAGATTCCCTCCGGTGCAGCGGCTCAGCTGGTACTTTATGTCCTCTGGAAGTGCTTTGTACTCTACTGCAGGACGACAGAAACTAAAGCTGGAAGCAGCTATGGAACAAGAGAGAATAAAAGAGCTTGACACGTTGAGAAGTTAATCTCCATCCTAGCTGTTCTGTTTTTCCTTGAGGCAAAGCAAAAACTTGGCAGACAGAAACCAAAACAATGTGAATACTTCATTAAAGATGTTTAATGCACTGTGCTTTCCAATGGCGGCACGGAGGCGTAGTGGTTAGTACAGCTGCCTAACAGCGAGAAGGTCCTGGGTTCGAGTCCCAGGCTTGGCTCAGGCATTTGTGTGTGCAGTTTGCATGTTCTCCCTGTGCTTGCATGGGTTTCCTCTGGGTACTCCAGTTTCCTCCTACAGTCCAAAGACATGCACATTAGGCTAACTGGCTGTTCCAAATTTCCCCTAGGTGTGAATATGAGTGTGAATGGTTTTGTGTGTATGTTGTACGATGGACTGGCAAGCTGTTCAGGGTGTACCATACCTTCGCCCACTGTCGGCTGCAATTGGTTCCAGTCTCTCTGTAGGATTAAGCAGTTCGGCTAATGGATGAAGGTCCTGAATTCGAATCCTGGGTTAGGCACAGGGTGTTTCTGTGTGGAGTTTGGAATTGCTTGTAGGTGTGAGTATAAGAAGCTGTGTCTGTGTTGGCCCTGCATTGAACTGGCAAGCTGTTCAGGGTGTACCCTGCCTTCGCCCAGAGTTGTTCGAGATAGGCTGCAGCCTCCCTGCTACCCTATTAAGATTAAGTGGGTTGGCAAATGAATGAATGATGAATGACTATACTTTGCACAAAGGGCATAGCATGGCTACAAAACTACAGTGGATTATGTGTCAGTTTAATTATTCAAAAATGGATTTGCCACAACACTAAAGGAAAACAGAAATCATAGATCTCACAGCAACACACATTTTCACACTCTGCCGATTTCTTTTCCCCATCTGACCTGGAGAAAATATCACTCTGTAACTAAACAGACATGGAAAACTGCACTGATCCGGCAGCAACACGTCTGCACGATTGATTATTTACTTCAAGGGACTGCCACAGAGTTCTTTGAATCTAAATGCTGTACTGTTTCTCTGTACTGCAGTTACAACTACTGCTCATTTCCTAACATCCGCCTACTGACACTGAAGGGCGATATGATTTTCAGCATCGGACAAAAGCTCTCCCTCATGTTGACTCCTGCGTAAGATGTTGGCCAATCCATGGCAGCACAACTTATGCCAGCTGCCAGATATGATATTAGTCTGACTTCCAAAGCTTCACCGGCCCTCTGATCGCCGGTACAGGAGTGTACACACATCCTGGCTTGTTTTGCATGCATATTCCAACACCAACACCGGCATTAATGATTCAGGAGGAGTCGGAATATGTTTACCGTGTGAAGGGCGAGTAGCCAGTGTGTTTACAGACAAGTGTTTAGGAAGTGTGTGCATGCTCATTAAAATCTTACTCCTCTAATTGACAATGTTGTCATAGCTGAACTGAGGACAACCAGTCAACCGTAATGTAAGAGGTTTGTGTGTGTGTGTGTGTGTGTGTGTGTGTGTGTGTGTGTGTGTGACTGAAGGTGGGGAATTGGATGTGATGAAATCTTGCTTGTTCCTCTTGCCCTTGTCCCCCTGCCCCCCACCTCCCCCAGACCTACAAAGGCAGTTCTCATCGAGTCTGTTCATCTGACCATGGTCTATGTGAAGTAAACACGATCTGCTTCGGGACAGAATCACACACTAACAAAGTGGCTTTCATTACAGAGTTTCTGAAGTGGGGATGGGAGGGATGGGATTTGTGTGAGACTGAGAGGATTTGGGGGAAAGGAAGTTAAATAAAGTCATGGCTTTATATGCTGCATATTTCATTTGTAGAACCATTCTCTCTTTTATAGACAGCAGACTACCAGCAGAAATGCACTCTACTAATACAAGTAATGAGAATAAAAATTTGTTCAGATGTATCTTGCTTGATTTAAGCCTTAAAGAGGTCCATTCACTTACCAGGTATATTCAATAAACATGAAATAGAGGGTAAACTCATCAGCCGCAATGTCTTTCTGAAATCATTTGCTTACTCCTGTACACGAGTGTCAATGACCCCTGAACCGGGCGCCATGATAATAATAAACATCACCATCTTTCTTATTTCTTTTGAAATTATATCCCTTCTTCTGTTTCTTATCACTTAATCTCAGACTTTTCTACTTTCTACAAATTGGTATGCACAAGATTGTTTCTCCAATCATGCAATCTTGTTATCACTCATTCAATCATTTGCTGAACTGCTTAGTCCTTAATCCTATTAGGGTCACAGGGAGGCTGCAGCCTATACCAGCCGACACTGGGCGAAGGCAAGGTACACCCTGAACACCTCGCCAATCCATCGTACAGGGTAGCAGACACAGACAACCATTCACACTCACATGCACACTTAGGGGCAATTTGGAACAGCCACTTAGCCTAATGTGTATGTCTTGGACTTGTGTGAGGAGAACGGAGTACCCAAAGGAAACCCACGCAAGCATGGGGAAAACATGCAAACTTACTGTGAGATGAATGTGCTGTGAGATGAATGTTATGCCCCGTTCTTTATATTGTAAACAGACACAGAACCAAAATAAGATGTTAAACAGGTGAGTACAGAGACACTAAGAGTGTGAACTGTGGTGCTTTCGCCAGGACGCCTTTATATTCAGCCCAAATGAACTAATAATGGAAAATAAACACATAAGATATTCAGTAATGAATAGGAACCTTTAAGTTTACTTCATGAGAAGACATTGTCATTCCTAAATACTTGTGTTTACTATGAGAGTGAAAAACTTAGACTTAGACCTAACTTTATTGATCCCTTTGGGATGACTCCCTCAGGGAAATTTAAATTTGCAGCAGCACATAAGAAAAGCAGTGCACAGATAGAAGAAAGCAGCACCCAGATAAAGAATAAACAGTAAACACTTAGCTAATATATAAAAGAATAAAAATTATGTATAAATTAAATTACAATTAAGTAATATAAGTAAATATAAAGAACTGAATATGGCTTGTATAGAATATAATTTTGTAAAAACTTATTGCACTATAGATGAGAATGAGGTTATATACACCATAGAATGAAGTTATTGCGCCATAGAATAAAGTTATTGCACCAAAGGAAAAGTGTCCATTTCTTGAAACTTGATTCTTGATTGGAAGTGCTTACAATCTTGAAACTGAATAAACACTACAATGGTAACATATGACGAGGAAAAAAAAAAACTATGTCATAAAATATCATTCATGCAGTGAAGGGTGATTCAAGGTGAATGACTTCCCCATGAATCTCATTTAGTTATAAGCACACACAGTACTCCTCTCATTATAATATAAAATTAATGCAAGGTACAAAAAAGTCTAATAAAAGACTTTTTGTATCAGATTCTCTCTAAGGTCAACTGACGCAAGTTAATCATGCAGTCTGTACGCATCATGCAGACTATGCAAACCAGTGCTGGCAATAATGTGAGGGGCTTTGAACTTCAGAGGACAAGTGAAATGCAACATCTGTGCAGAGTAATGAGCAAGAAGGGAAAGGCTGAGACAGGTCTGCAGCCAGCCCCTCCAGCACAAGGTGCCTAATTACTGATGCAGATGAATGCCAGAATGAATTTGCAAGTCACTATTAAAGCAGTGGCGAGCCTCTCAGCAGGTAAATGGATCTGCTCTTAATAGCACCATTGTCCAAAAGCTCAAGTTTTCCATATGTTTATATGCTTGTTTAACTCTCTCTCTCTCTCTATCTGTGTGTGTGTGTGTGTGTGTGTGTGTGTGTGTGTGTGTGTGTGTGTAATTGGATTGGTAGTTTTGTGTTTATATGGATAAAAGTGTGGGTGGTAGTGTTGTGTGTGTTGGTTACATGAGTGGGTGGTAGGTTTTTTGGATGTATTATGAATGGGAGCTTGGGTGAGTAGTTAGTGGGTGATGTAGGTGTATTTGTGGATAGATTTTTGGATCAGTGATACATGTGTATGGTTCTGTAATACCCAGAATTTCCCTTGTATCGACTATAGGACTACTTACTACTTCATCATTCATCCATACAGCACAAGTGAGCGCTTATTCTCGCTAGGCTTGCAGGGAAGCTGGATCTCAGCCGACTGTGAACAGCTTGCCAGTCTATCGCAGGACCAGCACCCACCCAAACATTCACACTCACACCTAGGGGCAATTTGGAAAAGCTAATTAGCCGAATATGGATGCCTTTGGACTGTGAGAGGAAACCGATGCACCTGGAGAAAACCCACGCAAGCACAGAGAGAACATGCAAACTCCACACAGGAGCACCCTTACCGAGCATGGGACTCGAACCCAGGCCCTTCTTGCTCTGAAAGACAGATGTACTAACCACTATACCACTGTGCCACGCACTTCATACTTCTTTTTAGTAGTAATACATACAAACATATACAGGCTGGCGCCCATCTCAGCCGAGGGCAGAGCACACCCTGGACAGCACACCAGGCCATCGCAGTACACACACACACACACATATATATATATTCTTTATTCTGTTTATGCCTTTTTCCCCAAACCAGTCTATCACCTCTACGAACCACCATTTGTCTCCAGTCTTGACAGATTCTTACATAGTGAGAACTAACACTTGACACATTGGATTGTTTACATGCTTTCATAGCCTAGGTCTCTCCCCAAAGTCAGCTGCCAAATGGCTAAACGTAAAATGTAAACGTGTGTGTGTGTGTGTGTGTGTGTGTGTGTGTGTGTGTGTGTGAGCAGATAAATGCACAACTGGGTGCTTTCAGGTAGGACAAGTTCAGACCAGGAAGAGAGAATCACTCTAATGACAGACCAGTACTGCAGCTTATTAGTCCCCTGTAATCTACTAAACAATTCCTTTAAGCTCAGAGTAAACCTCAGATAATAACAAGAATAATTTCCCAAAACCTGAACTGCACAAAAAAAAGAAGAATGTACTAGAACAAAGCAACAGTTCAAGCACTAGCAGAGTATAGAAATAAACACAGGAAAACAGATTCATGATTTCTCTTTCTGATAAGGAAGTATTTCTACAATTCTATTAAAAATTCAACACTGCCTATAATAATTATTCTTGCATTAATATGAATCCCAGTATAATGAATCATAAAAACATTACAAACACGAGCATGTGGCTATTAAAAAAAGGGAGGAAACATGTTAAAGAAATACAGCAGAACGAGTTTTAGTGTAGTTTTCACACAACATGTCTTGCTTCCACAGCAAAATAAAGGGTAACGTTACAATGTGTGAAAGTTTTACACCTATTAACGTTTGTTTAGCCTGTCGGGACAAAAGTCACAACCATTTGGTCGCACAAAACATGAGCATCTGGTCCTGTGTGTTTATTATAAGGAGATGTTTGTGTGTTTATTATAAGGAGATGTTTCTGTGTTTATCATAAGAAGATGTTTGTGTGTTTATCATAAGGAGATGTTTATATGTTTATCATAAGGAGATGTTTATATGTTTATCATAAGGAGATGTTTCTGTGTTTATTATAAGGAGATGTTTCTGTGTTTATCATAAGAAGATGTTTCTGTGTTTATCATAAGGAGATGTTTATATGTTTATCATAAGAAGATGTTTATATGTTTATCATAAGGAGATGTTTATATGTTTATTATAAGGAGATGTTTCTGTGTTTATCATAAGATGTTTATATGTTTATTATAAGGAGATGTTTCTGTGTTTATTATAAGGAGATGTTTATATGTTTATCATAAGGAGATGTTTGTGTGTTTATCATAAGGAGATGTTTGTGTGTTTATTATAAGGAGATGTTTGTGTATGTTTATTCTAATGATATTGTTTATGAGTTAATTATAAATAAATGTATAAAATAAAGAGAAAGGGTTTACCGTCGACAGCCATGCCACTGATCCGTCCGGAATCCTTCTTGGTGAAAAAGTTATGAGATGAAATAATATCCCATTGTATTCTGCACCGTCCGACAGTTTCTCTCTCACACACACACACACTCACCGCTCCGATCACACACACGCACACCGCTCGTTTCGTTTTGCACTCTCTCTCTCTGTGTGTGTGTGTGTGTGTGTGTGTGTGCGCGCGCGTTTCAGAGAGAGTGTGAGTGAAAAATCTCACCGAGCCAATGAAAACGCTCGGTCTCTGGCCCCGCCCCGCCCCACAGCACAGGTGACAGCGACGTCAATCAACTCCTGAGCCAAATAAACCTCCCCTCGCGCCGGATCCGAGAAATTCATGAATTAGAAATACAGTCTCACTATTCCTCCCTTCTGCAATAAAGGGATTTGTTAAAAGCTGAACAGAACAGATCCAAATCCAGATCATTTCCTGTAAATCATGCTATATGGAAAGCAGGTCATACTGTACTGTCACATGTTTAGACCATTTATAAAGGTATTGTCACATGCTCACTGGTGTGTGCTCAAATCATTTTAATGTGAGGAAGACTTATTAATATGACTATTAAGAATAACAAGCTCTGTTGGGTCACATACCGGAGGTATACCTGTGACACATTCGGATCGGCCTACATAGCTCATAATGGCAATAATTCTGTTTCTGGTGTGAAATAAAAAATCCGGCTACATAGAATTGTTCATCAGGTCATCTAGTATAAGCCTGCAAAGTTCCATGCGATTCCGGTTAGTAATAATGGAGGAGGAGGACTTTGATATTTCATGATTGTGATGTCATGATTCTTCATCCGGGTCAAAAAATTCTAAACCTGACCCTGCAGAATTGTTGGCTCTGTGGTGTAGTATAATGCTGCCAACTTCCATTTGATTCTATCCATGCATGGAGCAGTTGGACTTTTTTCCCCCAGTTATGACATCATAATTCTGTTTCCAGTTCGAAAATCCAAAATTGGGTACTGTGGAATTGTCCGCGAGACAAGTCTGGCAAATTTCATATCACTCTGATCGCTAATAATGGAGGAGCAGGACTTTTAGAGCCAAATGTCCACAACAACAACTACACCAAGAAGAAGAAGGTGGCAGAGTTTTACACAGGATAATCCTTGTATTAAAAGCTATGTTGCATGACACATTGGGATGGGAGTGCTATATTTGCAGGCAATGAAATGTACCGGATGAGGCGTAAAGTTATACTCTTGCACTAAATGTGGCATTCCTCCTTTAAATTCAATTATTAAACCAGACAAAACTTTCAAATCATTTAGCTGTGTGCTTATTTTAATGAGGGTGGTACAGTGGTGCAGTGGTGTGCATGTCCGCCACACAGAAAGAAGGTCCTGGGTTCAAGTCTTCGATGGCTTGGGGAGCTGTTCAAGGTTTACCATGCCTTTGCCCATAGTTGAGAGAGATGCTCCAGTATGAATAGTCACCAACATTTCGGATTGCAAACATACAAACAAATTTACTGCAATTCATATTAACCAAACTGTAGGTCACAACAGCCTAACCAAGGACTAACAAAGGTCTGTAATTCAGAACAACCCGAATGGACATTTTAGACATGAGGTGCTTTACACCAGAAATATTTATTATATGCCCTGTGTAATTATATTCAATTCAATTCAATTCAGTTTTATTTGTATAGTGCTGTTATTATACTCTATCTGTTTCCCATATAGAGGGTGAAGAGAGTTATTTTGGATTTAGCCTGTGACAAGTCATATTTTCTGAGAAACGGCAGCATAGACATGTCCCACCGTGGTCTGTAATTAAACTAATTAAACTCTCAAGTAGGATCTCTGAAAAATAACACTGCAGGTGCAGAGAGCCACAGAGGAAATAAACAGGCAATCTGATTTATCGAATAGGACAATTCTGTGCTCTTAATACCCACTAAAGGTAATCATGTCTATAAAAAGATTAATAGAGTAATGATATTGTAATTATAGCTATTGTAATAATCAAAGTATGATACTACTACCACCAGATGGACTAACTTATAATATACATACATGTACCTTTACTATAGTGTACTTGGTGATAATAATGCTAATGGTAATAATGTACAGGTTTGGGTTGTGCTCCTTTCCACTCATAACTAATTAGTGGATTGATTATTCTGTTGATGTTTAAAAAATTAAAGTCATGTTCTCTGGAAAAATCAGTAAAAGCATTGGCAAAAATATTCTACAAAGTAATTGAAATTTGGGGGGGCATGTAAATGGTGAAACCCTCCGGCGCTCAGTAGTTCATGAGAAAAATCCTGGACAAAAATTTTTAAAGGCCAAAGTCATTTTGACAAGGTCAGAGGTCTAACAGAGAAACCGACAAGCCTGTGCACACCTAGACACCACTGGAAACCGACGTCACATTTCAGAATGATCCGCCCAGCAGTTCATGAGAGAGAGCCCTGACAAAATGTAAATGTGCAGACGCAAACGCAGACACAGACGCAGACACAGGCCATGGCAATACCCCAAACAGCCTGATGGCTGAGGGGTAAAAAGTCTTAGTATGCATTCCCTGATATCAGTATGTGTCAAGATCCTGCCAAAGAGCGAACAACCAATCTGCCTTGTGATGCATGAAAGCCACACAGCATCACAATGCGTATGGACACCAGATGGACAGACGGACATACAAGCCTTTTAAAATCAAGTCAGTGATTTCCTAAAGTTTGCCACTAAACTCCACTACGAATGCAAGCATAGTGTCATTAAAAGTGAACTCACTGAATATATTTTAATGTCTATGTGCTTGAAACATTGCTAATTCCTACCTTCTAGCTTTCCTTCCTCTATCACACAGCACCTACCATCCGGGAAGGCTCGGGGGGGGGACGCGCTTCGCTAAGACACACAAAACTTGCCCTTAAAACATTACAGGAATAGCTGAAAGCATTGGAAGGAAAGTGCACAGGCATGTACAGTAGTAAATAATAGGACAGTGTATTCACATTGAGTACAGGTACAGGGAAAACTTATCAAGCAGCATTTATGATCATGATATTATATTATATATCTTGTGTGCAATAATAACCTGCAACAATAAAACTTGATACTCCAAGCAGCACAACTGATTTTTGTGACTGCAGTAAAATTGAAAACACGTATACATGGTTATGTGGATTTGTGTGACATCAGGTGATGTCACCACATCCCACTCACTCATTTAGCAAGCTGCTTAATCCTACTAAGGTCCTTTAGAGGCTTGAGCCTATCTCAGCTGATACTGGGTGAATGTGGGGTACACCCTGAACAGCTCATTAGACTATTTCAGGGCCAACACACACAACCACTCACATTCTCATCCACACCAAGGGCAATTTGGAACAGCTAATTAGCCTAATGCTCATGTCTTTAGACTGTGGGAGGAAACCAGAGTACCCATGCAGGCATGGGAAGAACATACAAACACCACACAGGAACACAGAGTCCGAGACTCGAACCCAGAACCTTCTTGCTGTGAGGCGGACGTGCTAAACACTATGCCAGCATGCCGCCCTCATCACGTCCTATTACCAATAATACCAAACATTCCTTCACGGTAGTTCTAATAAACTAGTATATTAGCCAGTAAACTAGCATCAACTACTTAACATAATATAGAGCTGGTTACCTCTTCATTTATGTTAATGTTACAGTTCTCTGAGGGAACCACAGGTAGAGATTTACAAAGGTGAAAAACATGTGCTTTATGATTTTATCTTTGTGAGGTGCTTATTATTATTATGTGTGTAAAGGTATCATTGTTTGGGGCTGGTGGCGTAGTGGTTAGGGTGCTGGGCTCATGATTGTGAGGTCGTGGGTTCAAATCCCCGTTAGACCTCCACCGTGCTAAGACCCCTGGGCAAGGTCTTAACCACAAGTGTCCACCCAGCAGTATAAATGGGTACCAGTAAAAATACTGGGAAGGTAACCTGCGATGGACTAGTGTCCTATCCAGGAGGAGTTGAACTCCTCGTCGCTGCATGCTACAGAAACCGGGGATATACTCCGGCTCTGATGTTCCAGTAGGTTCAGGTGTGAAAAGCCCAACAGACTTACCTCTAGGTATCATTCTATGAACACCAGATTTGCATTCATTTAACATTTAACACTGTATTAACACTGTACTATTTCTAATACTCTTTAAAAACAAATTTCAGTGTGTGGCTTTTGGACATAACTTCGACTATGTTGTACACTAGAGTGCAGCATTTCAACACCATGTGTGTGGGTTTAGAGTAAACATGACTTTTAAATGACTGTTTTTCTATTTTTGAGCTCTGAGACTAAGAGTATAATTTTAAGGCTGATTAAAATAAGTAAGCTCTCTTTAAAACTGGGTCATGTGTGGACATATTTCCTGATCTTGCTAAATAATGTTTAACTCACTGCCATTTTCTTGCCGAAGTGAAATGCTATAGTTAGGCGTGGAGGGTGTATCCATTTACATTTCCTAGAGGAATAAAGATTTGTTGTTGTTGTTTGCACAAAGAGCTTCTTGTAGCAGCCAGCTCCAGCACAAGCAATCCTATACATGGTAAAACTATGTTTCCCTTCCATTACAAAATTGGGTCGGTGTAATGGGTTTCATTATTTTATGAATGGCAGGGTGTTTCAGCTTACAGAACGGTAATAGTCCTTATCAGTTTGGAAGAACGCCCTTAATGTATCCAATCACAACCAAAGTGCTGACACTTTCTCTCCATCCCCATATTAAAGCTGTCTGTCTGTCCCTGCATATGAATTCAGATATGCATCGATTTAATTTACATCTGTTTACAGTGTGTGGCCAAGGAATCACAAGCCTGCTTGACACATTGCTGCACCAGCTCCTAGATAGCGAACAAATTTTGTCATGGAGGCAGAAGCTGTGAAATTAACAAGCTCTGTTTTTCTCTAAATTAAGGCAACTCATAAGAACATCTTAGACCAGTGTATCATTAGTTTGCAAATGTAAACATTACTTTTGTCATCATTAGACACAGATAAATTACTTGTCATTTCGTTACTATTTGTTTATTCTACACACATCTACATAACTCACCCTCAACTTTATTGTCATTCAGCTACATAGAGGGCGTGCAGTAAAGCGAAATGTCGTTTCATGTGAGCCCCAGGTGCATGTACACGGAAGATTAATAAGACATGATTCAGATGTGGGACAATACAGCAAGGGACAGTAACGATAAATACTAACAGTTATACTAGGACTAATACAAAACTAGTGCAAAGACATGCAGATCACTTGGTAGAGCATCAGAGTAAGACTGGAGTACAAGTGTAAGGAAATGGACTACAAAATACAAAAATAAGGTACAGGTGCAATGTTTAGAGCGATTAAAAGTGCAGATACAGACTGGTTAAGGATAGTGTGGTTGTACAGCATTTAAATAATAACAACAACAACAACAATAAAAATAATCATAATGATAAGGTCAGTGGTGGGCTGGTGGTAGGGTGCTGGATTACTGATCCCAAGGTCGGGGGTTCAAGCCCCATTGTCACCGAGTTGTCAATGCTGCCCCCCCCCTCCCCCCCGTGCTGGGTTATCAAAGGCCAGCCATGTCTCTTACTGTCTGTGGTGAGAGGCATGTAAAAGAACCATTGCTGTCATTCATAAAGAGTAGGCTGCATTGCCGTCAGCATGTTTCTGCCCTGCGATGGCCTGGTGAGCTGTCCAGGGTGCACCTCTACCCTCGGCTCTCATTTCAGAAACCCATAATTATAAAATGAGTGGTTTAAGAAGATGTATAAGAAAAATGTTAACTATGTACAATATGTAGTCAAGCATTGATGGCATCTGTTTCAAACTGCACCCACATCATTAAATAGCGTAGAGATTCGAAACTTAATGAGGTGTTACATTATTGCTTTTGTACAGGATAAGCCCTGAGCTTCTCTCAAAACACCTTGGGCACATCTTCCTCAAAATCTTAATTTTACTTTAATGAAAGTATACATACATACATTAAAAAAGGAGATGTACCTCTTTTAATGATGGTCACTATTAAAAGTCTCTTTGTTTTGTTTTTCTGTAGCTGTATTGGAGAATAAATAGTAGATTTCATGCCATTTAGGGTGGATATTGGTACGTGATCGGTTTTAACCATCAGTCCAGATTATAAAGAGAAAATATATGAATTATTTACCCTTTTAGTTTTTCACTCAGTGAGAGCTAAGGGAATGTCAACAGAAAAATCATAGACAGTTTCTTAGGCGCCCCCTAGTGTGAAATTCTCTCTCTCTCTCTCTCTCTCTCTCTCTCTCTCTCTCTCTCTCTCTCTCTCTATATATATATATATATATATATA
>JAQMYF010000015.1:16222636-16234544 GCA_030014195.1 Neosilurus mollespiculum
CCCGCTGATAGTGGGGCTTGAACCCCCGACCTTGGGATCAGTAATCCAGCACCCTACCACCGGGCCACCACTGCCCCTTGCCCTAGTTTAGTGTTTCTAAAAAGTTAAACATGTTGTGTATGCTAAAACAGAATACTTGAATATTTATGGATATAAACTTAGCATATGCATGAGGAAGCTAAATACCTTTACTTGCGTCTACTTGTACTGTGGCCTTTGATTGCGTCAGCTGTTAACAAAGATCAACAATAAAAAGTTGTCAAGTTGTATTGTTGCATACTACAAAAGTTGCAGCTGACTAAGAAATGAGATGCCATGACATGAATTAGTTGCACTTGCTCTCTGACAAAACTTTGATGAATGGCATTGGGCAGAGAAAATTATTATTATTCAGTCATTCATTAATTTTCTGAACCACTTAATCCTAATTAGGGTCACGGGGAGGCTGGCGCCCATCTCAGCTGACTCTGGGAGAGGGTAGAGTACACCCTGGACAGCTTGCCAGGCCATCGCAGGATTTTTATTATTATTATTATTATTATTATTATTATTATTATTATTGCATTGTCTGCAATGGCTTGGCAAGCGGTCCAGAGTTGGCTGAGATGGGCGCCAGCCTCCCGTGACCTTAATTAGGATTATGTGGTTCAGAAAATGAATGAATAAATGAATGAATGAATGAATGCCTTGCAATAAAAACAGGGGAAATGTAATGTAAATTTCTACACCTTCATTGTCCAAGTCCTGTAGCCATCTGTTAAAGAACAGATCTAAATTACAAGCCGGGGTGATTTGCATCACACTATACAAGCTGTGAAAAATGTGGTATCATGTTCCATTGTTTTAAAGACAGGAATCATAGTCTACTGTGACTGCAGACAGAGTATCAGCAGTTCATTTTGTATTTAAATGGTTATAAGCATCAGTCTTCTTTATAAAGTCATTTGAATTTATGAAAAGTAAAAGAATATTATTTATCCAAATATTTTGTTTTCTATACATAATTCACTAGAGATGGGTTCTTTCTGGGGTCAAGTTTGTATGTTTGGTTGTTTATTGAAAATCATTTTATACATACATACATGGGACAATTTCAATTTGCAAAAAAGTAGGGTACTTTTCTAGGTTTTAAATTTTATTTTATTAACTTTGTTACTCATTTATTTTCATAGATGCTGTGACTTTTGCCTTGTGGGCCATTTTGGCTTTATGTATGGAAACCAAACACATCCCTGTTTCCGGAATAGCCTTCTGTCACACTCCTCACCAAACACTTCAGGTCTGCTAAGACAAACACTGAGCTGGCTTTAAGAACTTTACAGTTAGTGGTGGAATGTGAATAGCTTGTGCCATGTATAAACAGGGTTGTGAGGATAACAAGCACCACACAAAGAAAAGAAAGAAGGAGAAAAGAAAATATTTAGGAAGATTTTACTACAGGGTAACAGATGTGCACATTTATACTAGATCCAATTCATATACTCAGACTTTCCATGTTCTACAAATTATACTAGCTCCACTTTGTACAAGGAACATATTGTGGTCAGAGGGAGGTAGAATGAACCCACCCTATTTAGACATGGAGTTAGGATATGGGTGGTGCATGCCAATGAAATAAAGTCAATGTTTCTTCTGGACAGGTGATTATGGTAAGGAACAGTTACTGCATTATGCATTTCCTGGGTGGAGTTGGTAGGAAAGAAAAGAGGCACAGGAAAATGTGAACTGTGGCTGTGATCTGGTGAGGAGAGACAGATCCATGAGCTAGTCTGTAGAAACATTTCGATATTCAGAAGTTACTCTTGTGCTTCAGATGTTTGTCCTGTTGCATTACCCAGTTGCACCTGAGCATCAGATCGTGGACTGATACTCGGATATTCTTCTTAATTACTTTGTGGCAATTCCCTTCAATTATGGCAGGCTGCCCAGGCCCTGAAGCAGCAAAGCATCCCAGCACCATCACACCACCACCATCATGTTTGACTGTGAGCATGATGTTCTTACTGTGGAACCTTTTCTTATTTTTATGCTTGACGTAACAGGAACAAAATGTCATCAACAACAAAATCACCAGTCCATAGAACATTATCCCAAGAGGTTTGGGGGTAATTAAGGTGTATTCACACCATAACTTAAGACACTATTCATTCATTCATTCATTTTCTAAGTTGCTTAATCCTAATTAAGGTCGCGGGGAGGCTGGCACCTATCTCAGCTGACTCTGGCTGAGGGCGGGGTACACCCTGGACAGCTCGACTGTATATCGCAGGGCCAACGCACTTACAACCATTCACACTCACTCTCACACCTAAGGGTGATTTGTAACAGCCAGCTAGCCTACTGTGCATGTTTTTGTACTGTGGGAGGAAACCGGAGTTCCTGGAGGAAACCCACACAAGCATGAGGAGAACATGCAAACGCCACAAAGAAACAGCCAAGCCCGGGAATCGGACCCAGGACCTTCTTGCTGTGCTAACCACTGCGCCACTGTGCTGCCTGATACTATTCATATAAATGTAATTAATATTATTTATATATACACAAATCAGCCATAATGGTAACACCACCTGACTGGTCTAAGGTTAGAAAGACCCATACACAGCATCCTGTGCTCTGATTCCTTTCAGTCATAGCCAGCATGAACAGTTTCAGCAGTTTATGCTACAGTAGCTTTTCGGTGGGATCAGACCAGATGTAGCCTTCACTCCCCACATGCACCAATGAGCCTTGGATACCGAAGACACTCTTGCAAATTCACTGGTAGTCCTTGCTTGGACCAGCTTTGGTAGTTACTTACACTGTTTACCAGGAACACCCCACAAGACCTGCCATTTTTGAGAAGAATAGGCACAGTTGGTTAGCCATCACAATGTAGCCCTTTTCACTCAAATTCAAACATTTGCTCATTTTTCCTGCTTCCAACACATCAACTTCAAGAACTAAATATTCACTTTCTGACAAATGCTTCTCACTCCTTGGTGGGTGATACGGTAACAAGATGGGACAGTAGTTAAGGCTCTGGCTTAGTGATCTGAAGGTTAGTGGTTTAAGTGCCAGTACCACCAAGCTAGCACTGTTAGGCCCTTCAGCAATGTGTTGAACCCTTGTTTGCTCAGTTGTATGAAAAATGATAACCAAAGTTTCTTTGGATAAGGGCACCTGCCAAAGGCCATGGAGGTAAGATAATCAATTCAATTCATTCATTTCAATGGTCATAATGTTGTTAATGTTCTGGCTGATTTGTTATTGTATCAATATGAACACACATTTTAAACTATTAACATTTCTTTTTGAAAACTTTGTACTTTTATGGCCCTGCGATGGCCTGGCGAGCTGTCCAGGGTGTACCCTGCCCTCGCCCAGAGTGGGCTGAGATGGGCGCCAGCCTCACCGTAACCCTAATTGGGATTAAGCGGTTGAGAAAATAAATGAATTAATGTATTTTTATGTATTTATTTATTTTATTCACGTATTTATTATTCATTTACAAATATGAATGAAATAATTGCTTTTTTATGTTAAGTGCAGCAAAAATATTGAATCTCTTAGAATTTAATTTCACCAGAACCTTTCTGAAAATGAAATTAGCACTCTGAACTTATTAGCCTCTCATTAGCAACCAAACAAATATGTGGGTTGTGCTTAAGCCTGGTGGTTTAAAGGGAGAGTTTTAATGTGGTGTATGTATTTTCAGGGTAGGATGCGGGGGTGGTCAGGAGGTGGGGGTGTTACTAAGATGTGGTGTACACTGAATGTGTGCTTGAACAGTCTGAGTGGTCACTTCCAGATGTGGCCCAAGAATTCACAGTTTACCACAAAATAAACCACAAATAGGCAAAGTCACAAAAAAGAAATCCTGACCACTTAACAATGCATTTTACATTGTGTTCATGATCATAATTAACAAAACCTGGTTCACTAACACTACCACAGTATACACATATATACTCCGGGAGGAAACCAGAGTACCCTGGAGGAAACCCACGCAAGCATGCACACTTCACAGAAACACCCTCACCGTGCCTGGGACTCTATGCCACCACGCCGTCCAGTGCATCATATATGTTTCTCAAAATGTTAGAATACATATGCGGCAGTGAGAGAGTGACCGTGTTCCAAGGTGTAGAGGAGTCAGGTGGCAGCAGAAGGTAACAGGAGGAGCTTCACCTGTGTGTAATCACTGGTGTGTTCTTAGTGTGTGTTTGCATAAAGAGAGAGACAAAGAGAGAGCTGCGAGCCGGCATGTGCCTGTGTGTATAGAGTGTGGTTTGGGGCATTAAAAAATCCTCAGAGCGAGGAATAAAGAGGCATCTGAAAACGCCCTGGTGAATAAACAGAGTCTACTGTCCGCCTACATTTGAGTCTTCAGTATCCTAAACATCAGCTTCTAATATTTTTAAGATGCACTGTATGAGTTGATATCTTGAGTACTGAGATTCAAGTCATTGCTATATTTGTCTCCGCTACCTTATTTTTAAAATCCCCTAATAGCCATCTGTTTTCACCATTCTCTCTTCCATTTAAACACTTTATTCTATCGAGTCCAAGCACAAATCCAGTGTGTTTAACATCATTGTGGCTAAATAAATGCAAGTGCAGTAAATGAAAAAAGAATACAAATAACAAATAAATAAAAAGTAAAAAAAAAAAAAAAAGCATTTTTAACAGGTGTGTGTGTGTGTGTGTGTGTGTGTGTGTGTGTGTGTGTGTGTGTGTGTGTGAAAAAGGCCACACTATATGTTGTACGTTGGGGTGTACAGGGTGGGATTATGTAAATCAGGCCACACAGTGCTTTATTAGTTGGCTGTAAGTTGCTAGTGCCCAGACCGCAGAAGCCTCCAGAGCGTGACCACTATAAATGGGCATTTAACAATCCTGAACTTCCTTTTGGTTACTGGTCTTTCTTTGGATTCTTTACTTTGCTGAAGATGCTGTGGTTAGATTTCCTGAGCCTACTCATTTTTTTAAGTGTTAGCATAGATGTTGCAAATGCTTTTGCAGCTTTTCATCCCATACAGAGCCGTTTTAGCCTCCACAAGGCAGGAACCAATCCTCATCATAGCTCTGGCAAACCCACTGCGAGACACAAGTGAGTATTATCAGTATTTAGTATATCAGTATTTTCTGCTTGAATCATATAATATATTTAAAATCTCTGCGATCTTCTCTCTAAAGTATTAGGTCTAATCTAATTTAAATCTAATATTTTACTGAAAACAATGCAATATTTGTGTCCTTTTAGTAGCTGGCTGTCCAGTTATTCTTTAAATGTGAATGTAGTTTTTCTTTCACTCATAGTTAGTGGTTGGGTGAAGCCAGTTATTGTCACAGTTATTGTCGCTCTTTTTAAATTATAATGTCAACAGAAACTAAACAAATGACCCTGATCAAAAGTTCACACACCCCGAAGGGTTTGGCTTGAAATCATAAACACAATTCGACACACACAGCTTTAAATGGCTACTAAGGTTTTGCTTGTAATCGATTATGCCAGGGTATGTAAACTTTTGAACACAACTGTTAATAGAAAATGTGCTTTGGTTGTGTAATATGCATTGATTTTTGTGTTATTACTGCTAAACATGTTGTTTTCTTCTGGCACCATTAAAAATGAAAAATAATTAGATAAAAGAATCGCAGAACATTTAATTCAAGTATTTTGTAATGTATTTTTTAATTAATGTATTATTTGTTTACCTTTCATGGTCTCTTTCTTTATTTTATGACCAGCCAGTATATTAAGCTGTTTTATTATTAACATCTGTAATTATTCACTTATAAAAATGCAGTCTGGTGTTCTTCCATTCTTTCTTCCTCCTTTTTTTTTTTTTTTTTGTAGAAACCACTGTGCATATGTCATAGAAAAGACTGTTTCCTACACTGTTCAGAATGGTGCAGCTCCTTATGTGAAGGCAGAGTACCAGGCATGTGGCTGGGGGAAGAAGTGTCCAAGACTTAAGTAAGTAGCTCTATGATTATTTGTTTGATTAATTCATTGCAAAGATGACCAATGGTAATTTTACTTGCTTGGGAAAAGATATCGATGTATGTAAGTATGTATGATGGTATGCAATGTTTAAAATACATTTTCTAACACTGAAGCAGCACATAATCTGATTATGCATATTTGTGTATTCCCTATATACATTCATAGGTACCGGATTCTCTACAAGCCAATGTTTAAAGTGGCATACAAGACAGTCACTGAGTTAGAATGGCGCTGTTGTCCTGGATTCACCGGTGCTGGTTGTAATATTGGTTCTGGTGCTTATGGAATGAAAGCAATGCCCCCTTTCAAGGGTCATGTGCCATCCTATAGAGGTTCTATGCCATATCATAAAGGTCCACAGCTATCTAGTAAAGGTCCCTCTTCTTCTTACAAAGGCTCCATGTCACCATTAAAGGGCCCAATGCCTGCATTCAAAGGTCAGGTACCCTCTTTTAATGGCCCAGTAAATCCTTATGAAGAGCATGTGCCTCTCCACCAAGCTCCAGTGCCTATATTTCAGGGCCCCATGTACCAGTCGAACTATAACAGACACATCTGGAATCAACCTTTGGCACCCCCTAACTTAATGGATGAATATTCTGGTCCGAATGCTGCACAGCCTTACTCAGGAACATCATTCGAGCCTTATGAGGAGCCTGAAACAGATCATCCGGAAACAGTGCCTCAACAGCACAACCCACTGACTGATGATCAAGATTCTGTACATGATCCCATTTTAGATGATCATGAACCAGTAACAAACTACCAGGATCCCAAACGAGATAACCAACAGTCAATTCCGCATCCAGAGACAAAGGCAGTTCCTGAGACACAGGCATCTTCAGGTGATAATCAACTAAACCAGGGTGAGATTAAGTTTGTTGTTTTTAAACATCTCAATATGCACGCCTTTATACAACAGATAAAATATTTCCATAGGTGCCTAGAACAAGGTCCATATTTCAGTTTTTAACAAATAATATTCTGCATTTTTTCTCCATAGCTGTTAAAGAGAACAGTGTCAGTGCTGAACGTTTAAATCAGATGGAAGAGGACGTGCAGCGACTTTCTCTTGGTCTTGAGACGCTTCATACTAAAGTGACCAGCTTAGAAGATCACCTACGTGCCTCACTCTGGGAAGAGGCAAACCGCATGCTTTCTACCCTTCTGTCTGCAGCTCGAGCTCCCATTACAACTGTTGGTTTTGGAAACTTGCCTGGGGAAGCACCAGATATCGAGGGCTCAGATGCCATAGGTCAGTTCCCAAACATGGGTGAGTTGGCAGAGAAGGTGGCAGAGCTGCGTGCTGAGGTACTGGCTAAGAGCACAGATCTTTTAGAGCTAAAAAAGACAGTACTGGACCATGATGGTGTGATACAGAGGTTGTCTGGTGGTGCAGTGAATCTCACAGACTCTCAACAAGTCCTAGAGGCACTAGTGGAATCCAAACTTAGTACGTCAGGAGAAACTGTCCTAGAAGAGATGGACAAGCGTGTGGAGACTGCAGAGCAGCATTGTGAAGATCGGGTGAGGGAGATTCATCTCCAGTGCAAGAAAGAGATAATGCAAGGGCAAGAACAGCTGGAGCAAGTTGTAAATGGTAGCATGGCAACCTTGAAATTAGAGCTTGCAAACATTTATGCTGAGCTCCAAGGTCCTGAAGATGAAGATTCTTGCTGCATGGCGATGTCTGGCGTAACTGAAAGGCTGGTTTTAATTCAGCAGTCAATGGATGGTTTGAACCAGTCCCAAGTGCACCTTCAAGCTGAACTAGGTGGCCACAAGGACCATGTAGAAGGCATGATAGAAGGTAGATTGGCCTATCTGGAGTCACTTCTGAATACAACAGGGCAGCCACAAAGAAGTGTTGGCGAAAAAACAGCTGGTGTCCTAGAGGATTGTCTGGAGAATAAGATGAAAGATCTTGAAATTCGTTTGTTTGCTGCCATGGAAGAGTTGGAAAATGCTACTTCTACAGCTCTGGATGAATGTCAGACAACGCCCACATTAGACACAGAAGTCAAGTCCCTAAAAAAAAGGGTAGATGAAGATCTGGACCTCATTCAGAAGCAGTTTAACTCTCTGGAACGTGTCTGCACTTCCACTGGTGTTCCACAACCAGTCCTTACAGGACATGCTACATCACAGATAACTTTGGAAGAGAAAAACATGAAAACACATGAAAACCTTAACCAGCAGCTCAGTGCACAGACAGAAAGATTAGACCAGCTGAATGACACTTTAAGTTCATTGCTCATGCAGTTGACAGAAAGACAGAAAGAGAAGGAACTTCAAAGTGAGGTAACTCTGCTGAAGGTGAACATGCACTCTGTAAATCATACTCTTTGTGGACTAAAAGATTCATTTATGAAGGTGGTCCAGAAAGTTGGACAAGCTAACCTTACCTGGCAAGAACGAGAAGAGAGGCTAGCACAGCAGGTTAAGGGTGTGGTGCAGCTGGTTGGACGGCAGGCCTCTATGTTGGGTGCTGGGGAGAGGAGGTCGACTCGTTTGAAGAGTGAGTTGCAGGATCTACGGCGCAAACTGGCGTCAGAGCTCCAGACCTGCCGCTCAACTGCTCTGGGAGTCCAGAAAGAGGTAACTGATGTAGGAGGACGTGTGGCCCGTGTAGAAGGTCAGTGTGGGGGCTTGTCTCAGCTAGCTGAAGACTTGGAGATGATCCGAGGAGAATTGGAGAAACATTCGGATGGGTATTTTTCACAGATCAACAGCACTCTGGTCACTCATTCCATCCAGCTTTCTGAGCTTAAAGATGGACTGAAAAACTGCACTAAGACTTCTGGGTTAACTGGGGACCATTTTATAGCAGTGACTCAGCCATGGAAAGTAGAACACAATGTTGAACCACCAAAACCGAGAGGAGACCAATTTATAGATCCCACACAGGTGTTAGACGATTAAAAACTTTTAAAAGACTAGAACATAGGCAAGGCAGCATATTTAATACATTTTTACTAAATTAAGTTTTTCTTGGAATATTATATATATTGAATATCAATTTTATATTGTTGTATATACTTTTTTACTGATTGAAATTACATACTTCATTTAGTCTTGGTGTAGCATGTAATATTTGATACTGATAATGTCACTTTTTTTTTTTTTTTTGTTTTTTTTTTTTTTTCTAAAAAAATAAATAAATAAAATAAAATAAAATTTGTATTGAATTCAATTCAGTTGAATCATATACACTGATCATCCCTACCATTAAATCATCATTAGAATGAAAATAAGAATACTTTATTGATCTAGGAGGAAATTGTGTGCACACAAGGATAAAAGTCTAAAAGATAAAAGTCTAAAATTAAAAATTACGAATATCTATCTATCTATCTATCTATCTATCTATCTATCTATCTATCTATATAGAGTTAGACTGAAATTAGGAGTTACAACTATCTATATAAACAGATACAAAATGAATCCTGTCAATGAGTAAGATGTGAGGTCAATATTATCAATGATATAATGATAAATAGTAGAATGTAAATGTAAGGCAAAATGCAAATGTATAACAGTGGAGGTTGTTGCTATATGAAGTATGCTATATATAAAAGCTGTGTGACTTCTGAGAGGTAAAGTAAATAGCATAGATTATCTCACTGGGCTAATATTTAATTAATTTTCAGTGTGCA
Organism: Neosilurus mollespiculum; assembly: GCA_030014195.1. NCBI lineage: Eukaryota > Metazoa > Chordata > Actinopteri > Siluriformes > Plotosidae > Neosilurus > Neosilurus mollespiculum. The sequence goes on from JAQMYF010000015.1 coordinate 16,232,282, forward strand.
CAAGAGTTAGAATACATAATGAATATTCATAACAACCTATCTTATCATTTATCTGCCATCTTTATAGTTGCGCATAGCACCGTTTTACAGTATATAAGAAATCTCCAGGAAATTTGCAAATCATAAATGAATCCCATTATGATTGTCAGCTATTCATCACATCTAAAGTCAGGCCAAGCTCTGCTAAAAGATATTACGAATACCATTTTTAACTTTACTAATTAAGAACAAGCGGCATGGTGGTGCAGTGGTTAGCATGTCCACTTCACAGCAAGAAAGTCACGATTTAATTCTGGGGCTCGGGGCATTTACGTGTGGAGTTTGCATGTTTTCCATGTGCTTGAGTGGGTTTCCTCCAGGTACTCCGGTTTCCTCCCACAGTCCAAAAACATGCACAGTAGGCTAATGGGCTGTTCCAAATCACCCTTAGGTGTGAGAGCGAGTGTGAATGGTTGTAAGTGCATTGGCCCTGCGATATACAGTCGAGCTGTCCAGGGTGTACCCCGAGTCGGCTGTGATGGGCGCCAGCCTCCCTGGGACTCTAATTAGATTAAGAAACCTAGAAAAATGAATGAATGAATGAATAATTAAGAACAACAACAACAACAAAAAAAACACTTTTATGATATACAGATGAACAAGACATGAGATTTAACTTATTTTTTTTTTTCAACAGGATAACTTATTCTTTATTGAATTTACCTTCATGGATTCCACAGAACATTACAACAGAATTTCTGGATAATTATGGTGATTTTTCAGCATGGTCATATTCACTGTCATCAACATCATTTGAACGCTAATAATATATTTTACACAATAAATACAGCACAACCCAAAGGCATCGAGAGTTTCACGAGACGTACCAAACACCACTAACAACTGAGTAGTTGAATAGCATATTAATTAGGAAGAAAGGGAAAGGGACAGATTAAAGAGAGTGAGAGAGAAGAAAAGAAAGAAAAGGAAAAAGCAAGGGGTGCTAAGGCTGTGGGTTTCGCAGGCTGTCTAGATCTACTCAAAAGCTACTCAAACTGCCTTACACCCATGGACCACCTGAAGTGTGCAAGATGGGATCCAGTCATAAATTTAATCAAGCTAGACATATGAGCACGTGATCATGCATAACTACTGAGCAGCTCATCATAATAATAACCACCAAAAGAATTCCAAATAAATGCACTGACTGTAAGCGACTGAGTTTGACTGTGATGTTCCTCAGCCTTTAGACAGAGTATATTCATCTTTCTTGCTTATAAATGACTACGGCTACACAATCCATAACCGACGGCTTATACCATACAAGAAAGTGATGATATACTGGTCATACACATTTCCGTATGGGCAAACTGATGCTGGTTAAGGTGTACATGCTTTTTACTTGAATTGCACGTCGTCGAGTGAATATACGATGCAGGCTGATCTACAGCAATCCAGTCAGTTAGAACCAATTTCGAAAGAGCTCATGCTACCATATAATGCCAGATATGATTGGTGTCTGCATATTGATTGATTAGTCAAGCAGATAAACCTGTCTATCCTGGCATTCACACGATGCTATGAACATAGCAGTAAAACATTTACATTATTTTGTTCCATAGTATGTTAATCAGTTCAGGTAGTGCATATAAGAACGTTATATCCTTGAATAAATCTGCTGTATAACAGAATAGTGTAAACCATCAGGCTGCAGGATTTCAATGGCATATACATATTTACACAGATTTCTGAAAATATATTTCGGTGACACTACACTAAAAGAAAAGTCAGCTCTTTTGGACAAATTAGAAATTGAAGTGCGTGTAAGAGCAAGAAAGGGAGAGAGGAGTGAGCAGGTAAAATAAGATTAGATTAAAACTGGAAATTGAAACTGGAACATTTATTTAGACTACCACCAACTCACTAGACAGGACTGATTCTCTGTCTGGCACCCACACTACACAAACAGAGTCTAGTAATGGCCCTCCAATTGCATGAAGCATCACTAACACACTTGAGCGGCATAGTAAATGAAGCATAGTATTTAGAGGCTACTCATACCACACTAACTCATTAAACACATGCTTCAGTTAATAAAGAAATGAGTAAAATAAATAAATTCATTAATAAAGTCATGTTTAGTTTGAAAGAAAATAACAAATCGCCTTCTACAAGATGGTACGTCATGTTTCAAAATATTTTGGGGTTTGGTCTCGTATAGCCTATTGCTACTGCAGAATCTGCCTATTTCAGCAGAAATGTCTTTAAGCCCAATGAGAGAAAA
>JAQMYF010000015.1:16234644-16247130 GCA_030014195.1 Neosilurus mollespiculum
TATATATATAAACAAACAAACAAACAAACAAACAAACAAACAAATAAATAAATAACGATGAACATCTAAAACTCTTCTTCAGTGAATATCTGATGTAACTTGTACCAAACCAGTAATTCTCAGAGAACTAATCCCAGTAGGTTCCGAGCTTATTTATCTTCATCATTGAACTTCTCTACACATAACTTACACTATAGCAGAATAATCCCATACAGATCTTTAGGAAATATTTGTATAGATTTGTTCATATTCATTTATACAGCACAGACAAATACATTCTCTCAGTTTACTACTGTCAACTGTCAACATCATCAATTCAAAATTTTATAAAGCAATGATTATATATATATATATGGTATTTTTAATATATATTTTACATGTTTTAGTGTTTCTCCATCTCCTCGTACCTGGCTTTTTATTTTAATTTATACATCACAATAATGAACAGCACACAGAATAATCCCTTTTTTTTAACCTTATGCCCTACATCTTTTATTATATACCACCTGCCCCCATTCCCTCCCCCCAGTCATTACGTCCACAGACATATGAACAAACACACAGACAAGAAAGAGTGTGGGTGTGTGGGTAGGGTTCAGGTGCCACACTCTCTTGATCACACGATCACATGATCACCCCCTCTCTGGAAAAAGGAGAGAGAATAAGAAAGGTAAGAAGAAAGCAAGTTAAGGTTTCAGGTAAAACAAAACAAAAGCACGGTGTGGTGAAATAAGCAGCAAACTACTTTAACAAAATGGGAAAGAAATAATGTTTAACAGCTGTATAAAAGTTACACTTAAAAATACACTAGTGACCAGAGCAAAAGGAATAGAGCACTCACCGGCCTTTATCTCCGTCTTCTCTGCCTTTTCTTACATCTGATTGGAGAAAGAGGTGGGCGCCCCCTGCTGGTTGTAGCCACCCTGGCCGTAATCTCCACCCTGGTTGTAGCCCTGCTGGCTGTACTCAGGCTGATACCCTCCTTGGGAGCCCGAGTATGGATCCTGCTGCCCATAGCCCTGTTGACCATAAGAGTCAGGCGCTGGCTGCTTCTCCTGTGCTGGTGGTTGGCGCATGAAAGGGGCAACGATACCTGTCTCTTTAAACACGAACCATATGTTGCCTGCCCATAAGATCAGATTCAAGAAACCAAAGACCTGAAAGCACAACAGAACACATAGCTCATGTTTTCATTAGTGTGTAGTGTTTAGTTACTCACTTATTCTCTCTCTTTTGCTGTCACACACACATATGCACAGGTATGCATACATACACATTTCACTTCTTTATTTGAGTGCACAATTCCCTCCATTATTACCTTTCATGTGAGCCACTCGGAAGGTATTGTGATGCGACGATTTTTGTTTCACATGAAATTGTGTGTGTTTGTCTGTCCGCAGTCCACGAGTGAGCGCTCGGTCCTAGTAAGTTAATACCTTTGGCGTGAGCTATATATTGTTCATGTTATTATTGCAAGACATTTGAGAGGGAAATTGTACTAAAATAAAGTAATATTACGATAGTCATTACATTTACATAGACAGGAACTTTCCAATGGGTCTAATGTCGGGATCTAATTAGATCATTTCACTGGACACTATGACCTAAACATTTAGCTCCATGGTATATTTCTAATTTGTGTCCAAACATGTATTTTTAAAAATTTTTACTGAAACTATGCAATAACTATAAGTTAACTGACCCAAACTAGCTAATCGTGATCCTTTTCTGGTATAAAGACACATGTAGAGGATGTTGTTGTTATTGTAACTTCATTTAAATTCAACCCATGGTGACTATATTCTCATTAAATTTTCTTTACAAATTTTTTACAGGGTACGTTGCCAGGTCTTCCCTCCACAGCACCTGCTATTCCCAGGCATTCTCCCATCCAAGCACTAACTAGGCCCAACTGTGCTTATCTTCCAAGATCAGACAGGATTAATGGATGGATTTTCTTTTTGCTACTCTATATGGTTACCTGCAAGCTTAGCTAAAGTGCAAATAGTTCAAGTTTAAAAAAAAAATCTCTAATCTGCACTATGCGTTGCTGGATTTTTCTTTCCGAAATGTCGTTTCTCTTAAGTCACTACTGGATTTCTTTTCATTTTGTAGGTCAGCCATATTAGGCGAGGTGGGTGGTGTTTACAACAAGGCAGCCTGTTATAGGCGGAGAAACTACCTGGGCTAGCGTGCAATATCAGTAAACATAAACAGTTTTTTAGCCTTGAGATGGTCCTGGCTTACCCAGGCATAATAGTGGAAGAGCAGCTAATGCTAACCACGTGGCTCACATGTAACTCACTTGGCAGTCATTTAATGATACACACACAGCACCTTCTCCTGCAAGAATGGTGACTTATGGATTAAATGAGGCCATATTTTGCTAGCTGTTTTGCTTTCATTTTTGAGAATCCAATCAACCCACACATACTGATACACACAAGCATGTAATATATTCATCCATTTATTCATCACCTTTTTCTAATCACTTAATCCTACTAGGGTTGTGTGCATCCATCGCAGGGCAACACACACACACACACACAACGATTCACACTCACAATCACACCTAGGGGCAATTGGGAGCTACTAATTAGTCTAATGTATATGTCTTTGGACTATGGGAGGAAACTGGAGTACCTAACGGAAACCCAGGCAAGCACAGGAAGAACATGCAAACCCCACACAGAACCCGCGACTTGAACCCAGGAACTGTGCTGTGAGGCAGACGTGCTGACCACTACACCACCATGCCGCCCAGCACAGAATATACTGTATATAACTGTACACCTTTGCTAGTATTTTTCACTCCATCAACCCTTTTGTAGCATTTTGGTGCTTTATTTACACAAATATACCTGCATGTGATATTGAGTTAGTTCTATACACTGTGAGAAAAGAAGATTCAGTTTAAAGGCCAGCCCTGGATAAAGTAATTGTGCCCAATATTCAATTCATATTTTTATTTAATGTTGGCAAGGACCAAATAATTTAAGGACTTTTTGTTTATCTCAGGGCTGAACTACCAAAACTATAAGTATGGCCATATTCTGAACATAAAATGCAATTTCCTTATGCAAACATTTTTGGTTTCCCTTTAAAAAATATTTCTGTAAAGCACCCAAAAACACAGATTCTTTAAATCAGGCTGCAATAATACATGTTGTAAATTACAAACAAAGCAGCCAGAGCAAGCAGACTCCACTCACCACAGAGGTGTTCAGACCCGACATGACAGGCTCATGAACTTCATGACACTTGTTGCCTTCCTGTTCACAGGCCTTGATGAGTTCAATCACCTTTTCGGGGTCTGTGGCCGTTTTCACGTCCGACAAACCCTTAGCCCAGGCTGCCGAGCTCACAAGCCACATGAAGGTGAATACACACGTCACACAAAAATCCTGAAAAGAGGGACCTAATATTTATGGCTGTCTTTTTAACTTAAAGTAGGTGGTTAGCTATAACAGAATTAGGAGTGGTTGTAAGAGTGTTAAGTGAACTCACAATCATTGGCCCCTTGTTGTTTTCACGGTATTTCTCAAATGCAAATATATAGATGCTAAGAGCTGCCATGGAGTATAGGAAAGCAAAAACACCAATGGTGACGAAGAACTCAGCAGAGGAGGAGTAGTCACCCACAAGGAAGAAACGCTCAGTTTGACTTCCCTTGCAAGATGGAGCATCAAAGTAGACTTGATGGAGCCTGAAAGAAAAGAAAGATATTTATTTGCCTTATAAGGCTTGTATATCACTCATTCATTCACTTGCTGAACTGCTTTATCCTACTAGAGTTGCAGAGAGGCTGAAGCCTATCTCAACCAACTCTGGGCAAAGAAGGGGTACACCCCGATCTATCACAGGCCCAACACACACACAACTATTCACATTCACACACAGGGGCAATTTAGAACAGCCAGTTATCCTAATGCACATGTCTCTGGACTGTGAAAGGAAACCAGAGTACCAAAAGGAAGCCCACAAAAACACAGGAGGAACATGCAAACTTCAAACAAAAATACCCTCGCCAAATACCCTTGCCGTTGTCTGGTTTGTGAATCATAATACACACACACACACACACACACACAATCATCCATTCATTAATTTTCTAAGCCGCTTAATCCGAATTAGGGTCGCGGAGGGGCTGACGCCCATTTCAGCCGACTCTGGGCGAGGGCGGGGTACACCCTGGACAGCTTGCCAGGCCATCATAGGACCACCATTCATACTCACACCACCAATCACACTTGTATTCAAATCAAGGGGCGATTTGAAACAACCAATTAGCCTACTGTGCATGTTTTTGGACTGTACGAGGAAACCGGAGTACCCAGAGGAAACCCATGCAAGCACGTGGAGAACATGCAAACTCCACATAGAATTACCTGGGAATCAAACCCAGGCCTTCTTGCTGTGAGGCGAATGTGCTAAGCCCATCGCTCTGTGTACCCTCTCTCTCTCTCTCTCTGTGTGTGTGTGTGTGTGTGTGTGTGCGTGCGTGCGTGCGCGCGTACATACTTTACATGTTTAAATTTATTATTTAATCAGCATGTGTTATGCATTGAGGAGGAGGCAGGTTGGCTGCAAAAAGGCCAAAAAATACATATACATTTAAATATTATTTTAAAAATAATTAAAAATGTCATTTACCTGAATGGATATTCAAAGTCTACGTTTATTCTTGGGTTACTCTCTGATCTGTTTTTGCACTCCACACCCATGCGGAAGGAGCCTGAGTAAGTCCCACAGGTGGAAAATGCGAAGATGGCAAACACCTGAAGGCATAAACAAAAAGTGCAGTATGATGTATATAAAAGGTTGTCAACAAAGAAATTCAAGATAACCAAGACTGGAAAAAGCAACACTGTGGTTTTCTCTGTATAAAAGTTATTTCAAGCATTTGAAAATGTATTGTATAAAATTAGAAACATGTTCTATAAACATCACGTTAGCATGTGTATGTGTCTAATAATGATTATTGATCACATATGATCCATCCCAGCTGTCAGTGCATTGCAATTAAAGGAATTTCCAAAAAATGTATTCAGATAAAGACTCTCTATATATGTGAAGATCGCTGTTGATAAGTCAACTGAATTTTCCTGGTCTGCCTTAAATCTGTGAGCTTGAGTCACTGGGAGATTAAATGCACAGTGTTGTGGGCTGCAGTTGGAGGAGGGTTTGAATGAAGAATGAAGCTAATAAATATCGCAAAGATTCATGGCCATCTGTCACACAGTGGAACTGGAGTCTGGTTGGAAGAATTAGAGAAGATCACTACAGCAAACAGTGTGAACCAAACTAGTTGACATCAAACTGAACTAGACCAAAACTGAACAAATGCAGTCCAGAACATACAATACAAAAATACTGATAAGCTCAGTAGCACTGGGAGTAAACTGGTGGAAAGCAATTTCAAAAGCCATTATGGAAGATATGAACTGTAACAGTAGTTTAATTGCTTTAAATACTATAATGATGAATGTCAATAAATTAATAAATAAATATCCACCTTTAGAATGAAATGGGCTTGGGATCAGACTCATATATCATATTGGATTTGTGTCAAACATGTCAAATGTGCTTTGTTCGAACAACAAACTAGAGTATGACCTGGGGACTGGGCCTCTAATGGCACAGTAATGTTAGTTTTATGCACAATACATGCAATACAGAAAGAAAAGAATGAATGAATGACAATTCATTCATTCATTCATTTTCTAAGCCGCTTAATCCTAATTAGGGTTGCAGGGAGGCTGACGCCTATCTCAGCCAACTCTGGGCGAGGGCAGAGTACACCCTGTACAGTTTGCCAGACCATTGCAGGGCCAACACACATACAACCATTCACACACACACACACACACACACACACACACACCTTGGGGTGATTTGGAACAGCCAATTAACCTACTGTGCATGTTTTTGGACTGTCAGAGGACACCAGAGCACCCAGATGAAACCCCTGCAAGCATGGGAAGAACATGCAAACTCCACATAGAATTACCTGAGCCCAGGAATCAAACCCAGGCCTTCTTGCTGTGAGGCTGACGTGCTAACCGCTGCACCACCATGCCATCCAGTAAGAAAAGATATTCTCTTGAAATTCAGCACACTGCAAGTTCTGTCCTTGAATAAACCGCTTTTATTGATGTAATACTTCTGAAAAGTTCTTTTTTAATGGCATTAAGATTTGGACGTAAGTATTTATTTAATGATACATAAAAGATTCTATGTGATACCAAAACCACCAGATGTCAGTATTATTCCAGTATGGCACTGTCTCTCCCATCTGCATGAAACCTTCTGCATGAGACCTTGACATGTCAACATAATTCTGTGGCCTACACAATGGACTCCTAAATGGTGTCACAAAACTGCATCTATAAAATCTGTATGATAAAACAGAAGGGCTTGTAGTTCAGAATGTATCCATCACACTAATCTTACATAAGCCTACAATGAAGCATAAGAGATGATAAATAAGGAGAAGCCTAAACAATCTAAAAGGGTTAAAAGCAAATATGCTTTATTCACATTGTTGTCTCTTTTGAATTCAACAAAATTTTGCAGATAATACAGAGACATACACCTGAGGAATAATAATAAAAAAAAAAAAACAATAATTGCAAAGCACTTACCCACTGCAGGACTTTGATGAAGCCCAGAGGCACTTTCAGCACCCTGAATTGTCCTTGAGCAACCAACTGCGGACAGCAAAACAAAAACACAGTTAATGTATAAATTTCTTAAAGGTGACTCAAAACCACATTATGTAAGAAAATAAACATACTGTAAATGACCATACTGTAAATGACCATGCTCAACGTAATTAGGGGGCTCATCTTTTCCTATTTTCTGTCTATCCTTGTTAATTTTGTGGTCTCATCATATTATTCTCAGCTAGAGTTCCACCTTGTATGATGAGAAATAATGGACAGAGCTAACCTACTGATATTTACCATTCAGACCTACATCTCGGCAGATGTTTACTTTCACAGACAGTAAAATGTATGTAGTAAAACAGCTATTTATTTATTTATTTATTTGTTTGTTTGTTTGTTTGTTTGTTTATTTATTTTTATTATTATTATTATTATTATTATTATTATTATTATTATTTTTATTATTTATTCCCCCCCCACCCACCTTTTTTTATTTCTTTTTATTTTTTATTATTAAGATACTAACTTGAGGATACTGACACTACAAATGCTGGACCCCGGAAGTGCAACATTTTTTTTTTATGCTGCAGTGCTAAGGGTTGAGCATGTTGTAAACATTGTTTGGTTTTAAAACTGGAAATGGACTTCATTTATGCATGTTGAAAGTAAATAAAAGGATTATTATTTTGCAACTGACAAACACCACCCAAACTTTGTATCAAACGCCACGCAGTAAACAGTGGCAAATATTAACATCAAGCATAACAATCAGGTCATCCTGGGGATAGGAATCTCAGTAGCTAGCAGAAGACTAAGCTCATCCAATAATGAAGTGATTAGTTACCCTTGAATAATGTTGATTGGCCTAATAAACAGAAATGTAAGTGAGTTTCTTTAAAAACATTCCTTATTATCTCTACATTTAAAGTCTATAGAACCAAATGTTGCGGGCAATATTAACTTTGATTCAAATTTAATGAATTTTCATTCATTTGTACTAAGCACATAAATTAAATGTCTAATAAACTTTAAAAAGTGTCTTTACTTTATTTCATCATAAACAGGGATTATTCTATAACCAAAAAATTTAACGAGCTCACAACTACAGCTGAAACCAAATTTGAATTTAATAAGTTAGTTATGTTTTTCCTACTGCTGGCATCAATCACAATCCCTGAAATGTCACCAAAGGCAATCATCGATTTAAAAAAAAATGCACCCCAAGCTGCAAGAGGAAATGCTAATCACAGCTAGTGCAACCAAAACATATGAGGAATTCATTGACCTAGTGACCTATGGAAACCACTGATACAGGTTTAAAAAATCTTTTTGTTCCTAAATGCACTGATGACAGGAAAGCCGAGTTGGAAAAACGTTAGCTGCGTAAGAAATTTTGGATTTACCATCACGTTCATCCCTGGCAGCATACTTATCCTCAGAGTCAATAAAACATAAGTTCACGGTGTCTACAAGAGACGTCAACCCCGCCCAACTCGCTGACGCCACTTCTGGGGAAAAACTGCTAACTCCTCCGCTAGTAATCCACGGGATAAAATTACTAGTTAAAATAAGCATCGGTATCATTTAAACTTTTTACATACACACAAATTATGCTCTAAGGATGACCAATACTGGTACACTTTAAGGGACTTCATGGAAAAGATCTTATGTCGTTTGGAGGAGTGTGGCAGAACAAAGTCCGTTGCACTTTTCAGAAAGTTGAGAAGCTGGGCCAAGCCATTCATGGGGCTGTGGCACACTGCATTGCAATGCAAAAAAAGGGGTGTCTAAAACAAGATAAAAACACAAAATATAAATATTTTTTTATAAGAACCAAATAATTTGCAGTGTGGCCACCATATACACCTGCAGCAGACACAGGAACTCGACAGTACAGTACACAGTAGTCCAGGTACATGCCCTAGATGAGCTATAAACATAGCTTGACTTAGCTGTGGATGGAAATCTCATCAAGGGGTACAATACCAATACACACAAAGCTGACAATGAACCAATCTGGCATTGGTGAAGTAGTCTACCTTGGGCTTGCCGAACATATCCCAGATCTAGGACATCACTGCTGGGTGTTTCTATATCAGGTCTACTTCTCATCTTCAGCACCAACATACAGACCTAACAGGTGAGTTAATCTGACAGAATGTCTCAGAACAAGTAAGAGAAATCAGGGCCCACCATCAGTTCCAGCAGGCTGGTGACTTTTGATCTCTCATCCACACACATGCGTACTTAGTGCCCCTGCAGCAGTACTCTGCCCCATCCGTGTACAGCAGGGGTCCATGGTGACCATCTCTTTCATCTCCATTGGTTTTGAGCTTTGTTATTTGAGGTACAGCTACAGGCCGATAACTCACTTCCCAAAGGGTCTCAGTATCATGACAGGTTGGCTAGCATTCTTAACAAGTTTAGCTTTATACTAAATAATTGTGTAGCCTGGTTGGTGGTAAAGAGCTCTTTACAGAATCCAATGTTAGACGGATTGCTGTAATGTATGTAAAAAGGCTGGACATGTCCCATTATGGAGGCACAAAGGAGGTCAGATGTCCAATTGTAGCAATATGCTAATGCCTCATGCCATCAAAGGTAAAAAGCACTGCAACAAAAAGTTCCCTTTGGATGTATTGAACGCGCCAAAATCGTAAAAGCTCTGATCGGTTTCTTCAGGTTGTTCGGGCGGGCCAGTGTGACCTATCTAGGCTACATTGATGGCCATTGGCAAGAGGTACCCACCATAACAAATGTCCACAAAATTTATACAACTTTTTGAGGTATACCTGTCTTCTTCAAGTAAACCCATAGGAGTGCATGATAAATGATGTATTTAATATCACTATGTATATAGGTAACTATGTACCTATGTCATTTGGTTTAATTTTTATCCCATGATGTTTTTTGTTTGATATTTGTTTCATGTTCTTATTTTTCATAAAATTTATAAACGTTTTTCTTGCACGTGGGGAGATGTGACGTAAGATGCCCATCCTGTTAGTAGTTTCCATGACAACGCAAGCATAATGTATACTAACTGTGACAAAGTCGTGATGTAATGATGATGATGTCATACAGAGGTCTACTATGACAAGGCCTACCAGTTGTGCTGTATGTTGATGATGGTACAAAGAGTTTTATATTAAATATTTAAGTTATACTATATATATAACCTGCTTGCTGACCAAACCACATTGAATTGTTTGCTGACGAGACTGCGCGAACAACTTGACAACTAGAATCATCAGGAGTAACCTTCACCTATGGTTTGGAACAATGGACTTACGACCGCCTCCCCCTATTAACTCTTTTACTTGTGTTATATCGGCCCAATACTCACTTTCTACAATAAATTGCTAAAATCACTTCTTTTCCTGACCTGGTTTATTCCGAAGACTTCGGAAACTCGTGCTCACTCGTCACACCACTAAACAGGTCCTGAAATGTCGGACTTTGAATTAGAGGACTGTTGTAAGGATACCAAAGTCTGAAGCATACGTCTTCAAGCACGACTTTGCACAATGTGGACATGAACATGCACAGACAAGGTGGTCTCTAAAGTATGCTCAAGTTTCTGTTGTTGTGGATGCGTCTCAATACACATACTAACCACAGGCTTACAATAACTTTGCTGTAATACCTAGCATGCCTAGCTGTGGCAGGAAGAGCATGAACTAAAAGTAGGACAATCCCCCTGAAGGAGAAGATGAAATCAAGAGCTGTGTCCAAAACTCTGTGCAGGTGAACAATACGCCGCAAACTGGCCAAGTCTACAATGTATACTATGCATTACTCTCCACCTGAGTATGCAGTAATAGACTAAGCCTGGACTAAGCTAAACAACTATGTATTGTATCACTTTGGCTTAAAATCTAAGATAACAGTGCGGCAGTACAAACACAAAATAACTTTTTTTCAATTTAATATCTTTTAAAAAATCGTTTCATTTTTAATAATAAAAGTATTTTTGAGTGCAAAAGTATATTCAGTGAATTTAAAGATACGTTTATCTTTCTTCTATTTGCTGAACTGCTTAATGCTACTAGGGTATTAGGGAGGCGGGAGCTTATCTATGCCAAATCTGGGCAAAGGCCAGGTACCCCCAAACAGCTCACTAGTCTATCAAAGGTCCAACACACACACACACACACACACACACACACACACCTAGGGGCAATTTGAAACAGCTGCTTACCCTAACGTGTAGTCCAGAGTACCCACAGGACACCCACACAGGGAAAACATACAAACTCCATACAGGAACACCCTCACTAGGCTGTCTCAACCTTTTTGCTGAGAGGCGGATGTAGCTACTATGCCACCACCATGCTTCTCTTAAAAGATTAAAAAATTATGATTATTGTTCCGAACATTTCTGAAATAAAACTGTCGTTTAATTTACAGGAATCCTGCATTTGTGAAGTTATGATCACTTCTGGTTTTAGATAACTGCATTGCGAAGACACATTAATAATCAAGCTAGTTATATAGTTAACTACATAAGGATGACTACATTCAGATTAAACTTGCTAATTACATTATTTCTTATCAGGTAAAGGATTGATATCTGAGCAATAAAAATTGTTTGTAAGGTCTGTATACTTATGTTAATATCTTTTATTTATTTAACTGCTGTAAATGAAGGTCCTGGGTTCGAATCCTGTGTTCGGAGTTTGCATGTTCTCCATGTGCTTGTGTGTGTTTCCCCCCAGGTACTCTGGTTTCCTCCCACAGGTAAAAGGCATACACATTAGGCTAACTGGCCATTCCAAGTGTGAGTTTAAGTGTGTGTGTGTGTGTGTGTGTGTGTGTGTGTGTGTGTGCTGAACTGTGATGGTTTGGTGAGCTGTTCAGGGTGTGCCCCACTTTTGCACCGTGTCGGCTGAGATAGGCACCTGTCCGTAGGATTAAACGGTTCATCAAATGAGTGAGTGTTGAGATAAGTTAACTGGTGTACACAGTAGATGTCATTACTGCTGCCATGGCCACACTGTTGGAGATAAACATAAAAGTATTTATATGAATAACTGCTCTGTCCACTGCTCTTCTAACACTAATAAGACACAGAGCGCGAGCACAGGCAGAGGATTTTTTTTACCCCAATGGCCATCTGTGAGCATTTACTGTAGTTTGTGTTTTGGACCAATAGGTGTAATAATATCTCTATGAAGCTCAGTGTAGTTATGAGCATGCTGGTATATCAAGTTAGGCCACCAAATCACACCAAAGGTACATCAGCTTGTATCTGTCTAATAAGAAAACTTTTAATGATTCAGTACTTGAAAGACGTACACAGTATTTAAACTGGATGTTATTGGGGTGAGGATATGGACTTTAGTAACATTTTATTAACATTTGCTGAACAGCTAATACAGTAAATCAGGGGTGTCAAACTCATTTTCACTGAGGGCCACATCCCTAAATTTCGAGGTCATGAAGGGTCGAATAATGACAACAACTATTGAGAATCCATGAAGTCTTTATTCACTTTCCTTTTCTGACAGTGCTTGACCATGACAAGCTAGCTTGGAATCTTACCTGAGTCATGAATGGCTTGCTGTTTACTTGAAATAGGTTGGCTCCACCTAGTGGATGGGTGATGAATTACCTTTAATGGTAATAGTTGATGAAAAGAATCTACGATAATCATATACCTTAAAAGTTCTCACGGGCCACATAAAATGAGTTGGAGGGCCAGATTTGGACCACAGATCTTGAGTTTGAGACCTGTGCTGTAAGTGGTTGGGCTTCCAGCCTCTAAGCTTTTGCAAGTGCATTAACTGGTAATACTTCATTCATACATGCAATACAG
>JAQMYF010000015.1:16249729-16271432 GCA_030014195.1 Neosilurus mollespiculum
GGTGTGGCTACTGGTTGGTTGAAGTGAAAACCTGCACCCACCCCGGCCCTTTGCGGATAAGTTTGGACACCCCTGCTGTACAGGGTATACTCTGCCCACGCCTAGAGTCGGCTGAGATGGGCACCAGCCTCCCCGAGACCGTAATTAGGATTAAGCGGTTCAGAAAATGAATAAATCTTGAACAAGGCATCTTGTTGGTAATGGGACTTAAACATTTGACCTTCATGAAACATATCTATCTATTTGAGTCCATGTGAATAATATTTGGTAAAAAAAAAAAAAGAATAAAGCTAAATGCATTTGAAAAAATTATGCGTGAAAAGGAACAGTTCTTTTTTTAAAAAAATCATACAACAACATTGTATATATTTTCCAGATGTTGTGTTCAGATTATTTTTATGGTCAAAAACCGTAAATCTGGCAACCCCAAAGGGAAGGCGTACTAGTGCGCAAAGCACCAGAGCGATGACTCGACTTGTGCCTTCTGTAGATATGGAGTGATATATCACAAATCCACTGATTAATATAGATATGTATAGATGTATAGATGTGTATGAGTAAGGATCATTTAGAAAACCTACAAAATCATAGGCTTGGGTCACTAAATTCTAAATTATGGATATAATGCCATTAATATCCTCAAAGGTTGCTGTCATTTTTAACCACAGGCTCTTATGATTGCAGATGGTATTAAAAATCATGTTCTTTATAGCATAAAGTCACCCTCCAAGCCTGTGGTATATAGTTGTTTTAGTATATACTACATGGGAGCATAAAAAAGCAAACTGAATCAAGGATTCTATCGACACTTTTTATGTATGTTAACCATGAAAGCGGGTGGCACGGCGGCATAGTGGGTGTGAGTGTAAATGGATGTGTGTGTTGCCCTGCGATGGTCTGGCGAGCTGGTCAGGGTGTACCCCACCTTCGCAGGGTGTTTCCCTCCTATTAGGATTAAGTGGTTTGGCAAATTGGTGAGTGAGTGAGTTAACCAAGTTAGGTCTGCGTGCTCTGAGCAGAGCTAAGCACTGTGTCGCTTACAAGGCCTTTTTATTAAAAGTAAGTAAACCACACTGTAACTTTGTGGTCTTACAATCATTCAAAGTTTTAGTATATACTATGCGAAAACAAAATGAGAATTTTGCTTAATTATGGTTTATTTTTCCATTTTAAAGAATGACAGCAATGACGCTGCCTGCTTTAAGTGACCAAACACTATTCACAGGGGATAGTGTTTTTTAAACCAGGTAGCTGACCAATCAGATGACATTTTTTTCATTCTAGTATATACTAAAATATATATTACTCCGGGTGCTCCGATTTTCTCCCACAGTCCAATGACTTGCATATTAGATCAACTGTATGTTCTAAATTGTTCATAGGTGTGAATGTGGGTATGAATTTTTGTTCATCTGTGTTAAACCTTCAATAGACCTGACGACCTGTTCAAGATACGTGTACCCAACCGCTCACCCAAAGTCAGCTGAGATTGGCTCCAGCCTCCCTGAACCCTGAAGGATGTGCTGTATAGATAATTGATGGATGTAAAATTGAATTTAGTATGCACTATACTCAACCATCAAGATCTGATTTGTTCAATTATCTCAGGATAATAGACGTTATTGGGCGAAAGGGTGGAGTAATGGTTAGCACTTTTGCCTCAAAGCAAAAAGGTCCTAGGTTCGAGGCCTGGGCTTGGCGAGGGCGTTTCTGTGTGGAGTTTGCATGTTCTCCCATGCTTGCATGGGTTTCCTTGGGGTTCCTTGGTTTCCTTCCACAGTCCAAAGACATACACTGCACATAAGGCTAACTGGCTGTTCCAATTAGCTGTGAGT
Source organism: Neosilurus mollespiculum (assembly GCA_030014195.1). NCBI lineage: Eukaryota > Metazoa > Chordata > Actinopteri > Siluriformes > Plotosidae > Neosilurus > Neosilurus mollespiculum. Next base: position 16,251,565 of record JAQMYF010000015.1, read on the forward strand.
GTGACTTTGAATGGTTGGGTGTGTTTCATCACTGTCATGCTTTAAAATAATAATATTAAATATAAACATCTTTTTTTAAGATTGTTCTCCTTGAATTTCCTTGTAACATATACTGTCATTTTTAATTAGTGTGCAAACACACCTCTGAATGGGAATGTACCCCACTTTGATTTAGCTTGTCTCAAAGCACACATCCCACCAAAATAGTTACTGCCAAGGTGAAAATATGCAAATATAAACTATGAACATCTAATTTTAGTCTGGTTTTCTTGTATTTCCTTGAAGTTTACACTAACATTTTAAATTAGCGTGAGAACATACCTTACCTGAGCTGGTTTTCTCATTTGTCCATGTAGTATGCACTAAAGTCTGGATGAGTATGCTTAACACTTTGTAGTACTTATTAACTCAACTCAAAGTACAGAGCTCTCCTGTCCAGTCTGTCGGGGTTAGAATGGGTAAATACAGCCTATAAAAGTCTCGTTTTATTTTGCTTTTCATTATGTTGCCACATAGTACTACTAAAACACTGAAAAGGGTTTAAGGGATGCTGTTAAACAGCTCTTAGTCTCAGCACCTGCCATCATTCCTCCATCAGTGATGACATACTGTCCTGGCCCAGATGCAGCAAAATAGGCCCAAAGCAAATAATACCACCGTTTTTCACAGATGGGATAGGATTTTTATGGTGGAATATGGTTTTCCTTCTCCGAACTCAAAGCTTCTCATTTAAACCAAAAAGTTCTCTTTTGATCTCATCTGTCCAAAAAAGTTTTCCAATAGACTTTTGTCCATATGATATTTAACAAACTGCAGAAGGGCAGCAGTATTCTTTTTAGAGAGCATTGTCTTTGTCCTTGCAACTCTGCCATTCACACAACTTTTTTTTTTGTATTCTCTGGGTGGTCGACTTAAGAACATTAATATTAGTTAATGTGAGAGCGACCTCTAGTTGTTTAAAAGTTACTCAGGGTTCCTTTAATACCTCCCGGACTATTATACACCTTGCTCTTTGACTGAGCTCTGTTGGTCGACCACTTCTATAGAGGGCAAATATATTCTATGTCTGACAGTGGAATCTAAACAGTTTAGATATTGTTTTCTAAACTTTTCTAACATAATGAGCATCAAAAACACTTTTTCTGTGGTCCTAACAAATCTTCTTTGTTCATTTCATTTCATGATTTCACCTTCAGGCTTACCTGCTAATCCTACAGGTTCACAGACTTTTGTCATTCAGAGATATGTATTATTAAATAATTTTCCTCAATAAATAAATAATAAAATATAATACTTTCGTCTCATTTTACCCCTCAGCCATCAGGCTGTCAGGCTATTGTCATGGCCTGCATCTTCCTTCGCATCCACATTTAAAAGCTGTCCAGGATATTTCTTAAGGACTGCTGGGTGGGTCATTATAAAATTTTGCATGCAAGGTTCGTATATATAAGTGTGCATAAGCTTGTACGTTTCTCTGTTTGACCTTTGACCTTTTGAAAATGACCTTGACCATATACATTTTTTCCAGGCTATTTCTCAAGAACTGCTGTGCGGATGAGGGGGTTTGCCATCTCTGATGGCTATTTTTTTTAAAAATTGGGCTACTTTCAGGACTTATGTGATCTAATGAGGTTTTAGGTCAAATTCATGGAGAAATATATACAATTATAAAGGGTTCACAAACTTTCCAGCACCATTGCAAACCATAAAAATTTTGTTCTAGTTAGCTTTTTATGTTTCTCTGTAGTACATGCTAAAACTTGAAATAGTTTTGAAAGAGTTCATTGGATATCACTAAATGCATCTCAGAGATTATTCAGCGATATCCACCTCACCTTCAGCAAATAACTGTTATATAATTACATAAAAGTAAAACTCTGTTAAGTGTGCCACCCTGTGTTCTGTTTGGCAGGTTAACAATTGTCAAATACTATTTAAAAAATAAAATAAAATAAAATAAAATAAAATAAAATAATAAATAAATAAATGAATGAATGAATGAATGAATAAATAAAAATGCCTAAGTCACAATATACTAAACAGTAATTTTTTGTAAGATGGAAGTAAAAAAAAATAAAAAAATTTTATTCTACTCCCTCTACATGTTCGATATAACCCACATCTTTCGTACTACATGCAACAGAAGACAGCTGTGATTGAGCAGTTAACAAAATTTCACCTTACTTGCAGAACACACCCCTTGCATACGTTAGGTTTGACAGACATGATGGTATGCATTTTTAAACTTCAGTTTTTTTGAAAAACAAATTGAGGCCTGCCCTGTAAAACCTTAAATCTAAACTGCAAATGTTTGAGCTTCAATATAAACTACTCAAAACAATTTAAGGAACATGAGAATAATCCTAAGCAGTTCAGTTTGTTGTCTCTTGTGTGTTTAGTGCTCAGAATGCCCCTATATAAGGGCTACAGACCTATTACCGTTACTGTTTCTGTGTCTGTTGGCATAGGTTGGTGCTGCCAGTCACCTCCTGTGTGAAACACAGGTTGCTAGAGCAGGTCAGATGGTTGAAGATGGGGTGCCACTGGTGGAGGTGGCTCGTAGACTTGGTGTTTCATGTAGTGTGAGTTAACGGACTGGTCGGTACCAGGAGACTCCCTCATGTCAGAAGACCTGGGGCAGGCCGTCCAAGAGTAATGTTTGCTCGTCATGATCACTATTTGCTGACCAGTGCACTTCGGAACCGTCGTGTTACAGCGTGGAGAGTCCTTCAGGATGACCTTCAACAGGCCACTGGCCAGCGCATTTCGAATCTGTTAGAAACAGACTGCATGAACACAGGTTGAATGCCTGAAGACCTGCTAGAGGAGTTGTTCTCACCAAGAGGCACCGTCAACAGAGACTTCACTTTGCTCAGGAACATCGGGACTGGAATCTTGCTAACTGGTCCAATGTTTTATTTTACAATGAGAGCAGATTCAACCTTCATGGTAATGATGGATGTGTGAGAGTATGGATCCGGAGAGTGATCCAGAGTATGAACAGTCGCTGCAGGGAGGTGTATCGTAAATGCACGAGGAGGACATACCAGTTAATAAAATGTAAATAAAATTGAAAATAAATTACTTTTCCGTTGGTTTTTTTTCATTTTATTGTGTGTGCCCTTTCCAAGCCTTTTTCATGTTTCTCATCAAATTTGGCATTTGGTGAGCATATCAGGTGTAATACCTGTGCCAGAATCAATGTCAAACTTGGCTGTACCCATACCCACACAGAAATAGTACATTTACCCCGTTTTCATACTTGTGACAGCATTTCATAAAAAAAAATGCACTTGTTCCTTAAATTATTTGAGGAGTTTATATCTTTCCGGGTTTTCTGACCTGTAATCTTACCATAAAAAGTCAGTGATAACACTTCCACATGAGTTTGACAGACGTCCTAACGCGTACATGGGGTACATTGAAATCAATTTCTCTGGCAATTAGGCCTTACTGTGAATATAGTGTCCAGCTTTTTCTAATATTTATTAATATATACTGTAGATTGCATTTAGGTGTCCAATACAGACATGTTTGGGATGTTACAAAATCAGACCTCAACACCGGGTACTTTTTTTATAAAGAAAATGAATCAACAAATCTAATTGATACTGCTCATGTTGTCTTTTTATTCAATAATCAACATTTACTTAACGAATATATACACACAGTTCTGGAGGTACTTACACAAAATCCCTGCTTACCATGTTGTGACTCACCTTCTTGTAAGTTTATTAGGATGTACAAAATGGCAGAAAAAGAGGAAAATATCTGTTGAGGAGTCAATGAAAATACAATAAAGAGATGGTGGCTCAGCTCCCCAGACAATATACTTCTCAAAAAAAACTTTAATATTTGAATGTTTTTAACTCTAACAATGTTAGCTCTTTAATATAGAACAAGTATTTACATATTTACATTCTAGATGAACTGGTGTATTTGAGCAACAATAATCGTAGGCCATAGGTTTGGAAGCAGTGCAAAGGTTGATAAAAACTATACATGAAGCATTTTAATAAGTTATAATAAACAGTAATATCCACACAGGACAAAACAGTTTTATGAATTGTCTACATTAGTATACAATTAAATGCATATTCATATTAATTTTGTGAAGGTAAACTAAATTAAATGTAAAACAACTTAATCCAACCTTAGCAAATTTCTCCTTGTAAGGGTTGCAGTGGATCTTAAAATGCAGTACACAAGGTGAGAATACCCTATAGTGCATGTAAAAATCTATTGGGGTGGGGTGGGGTGGGGGGGGGGTGTTTAATCACTTTCAGATATCACTTTATATATCATTTCAGGAATACCTTACAACACTGTCCCTACAATTAAGCATGCTAGCTCTTCATATTCAATACAAGCCTGACATAAGACAATGTGGATTGATTGATCGACTGATTGATTAACTGTTTGTGTAAAAGGCAGATACATACATACATACATACATACATAGATGATAGATAGATAGATAGATAGAGAGATAGATAGATAGAAAAGCCATAATTGTAAGGACTGTAAGAAGAATAAGTAAGTAAAAGTATATACTAAAGAATAACTAAAGCTATTTAAATATAAATAAATGAAAAAAAAAAAAAAAAGATCAGCTGTAGTCAGTTCCGATTTGTTCTGTCTCATTCACTAAACATTTTTAATAAAAGCAAGTGATTGTATAAAACAGTTATAGGAAGAATAACACACAGCAGGATGTATAATGTGCAGTCATGTACAGTGGAAACTGATGTGCAGTGATAAAACATAAAGGTTCATTGTAAAGGTTTGGGATTTCCTACACTTAAACATAAAATATTGCTATGTATTAGATAAGCAGCAGAATTCCTTTATACTGTACATTTTATAAATTAGTCCAACCATCGAGCAGAAAATAAAAACATTTAACATGTGCAATTAAGTTGCCACTTTATTAGGTTCAAACCTTTCACCTTTACATGTGTTATAAATTCCAAGAAGTAATACGCCATGGGATATCAGGCAAACCAGCACTGCTTACATCAGTAAGTGTGATGACACTGGACTTAGTGCTCCACTAAGGAACATCTGGATGGCATAATCATCATAAGTCGAGTTTATACACACTGAAATCGACACATCCAGGATGATGACAAATTCTGTAACAAGGCACTTACTGTCACATATTTCCATGAACAAAACGGTAAGTTTAATTGCTTCCATGGATGGCACAGTCCCTACCCAGAATCTTCATTATGTAGGGAAAAGGCTACAGCGGGGCTGTGTAGCCATGCAATTTGTAACTGGCAACAAATCAACTCTGCACAGGGCATCCATGCCCTGGCAAATTAATGCTGTTTCTTATGCCTATGAAGGTGCAACATACTGCTAGATAGGTCTACACTGTAAGTAAACATGATGCCGAAAAAATATTTATCCATATACCTTCAAAGAACCCCTGTACCTTGCTCGTATAACCTGCAGCTTCAAACCTCTGCCTCATTGGCTACCTCAGTGGCCTGTCTGCTTGCTCAGATTCACCACCTGTTAAATTTCTGACAGGATTAACTGATGTGAGAATCAGAAGGAGGTAACGCATGTCATCTCATCAGCAAGTTCATCCTCATCATGGCTCCTAACAAGTTCCTCGTCACTGTAGAGCCCTCCTAAGTCTGTGTGATTAACACAGTTGCTTCCAGAGGTCGCTGTGCTGCCTCTACTGAGCAGGTCACTGGCCGCACTCTCCATTTCATCTATGGTCATGTGACAGGCATCTGCAATTTCCCGTTTGGCAAAGGCGACAAACTTGGGGTCTTTGGCATACAGGCCAAGGCCTTCTGAGATTAGTACCTAAGGAAAGAGATGTACAATTTTTTTTTAATTTAGCGCATATTGCCTGTTGCACCTGAATTAACAGCAAACATGTATAATGCCAACTGGTGTGAAAACTAAAATCCATTGCAAATAAAAAAATTAAATGCAGTGCCCTTCCAAAAAAAGTCCCACACCATAATATTTTGTTAGACAGCCTGCAGCCTTGATTACAGCACATAATCATCATGCTGTTGTTTCAACAAACTTAAGCAACATCACCACATTTATTTCCATCCAGAGTTGGGTTAATTGTTTTCTGACATTTTGAATGGATGATGGAAAAATTTAAACCACTCCATAAAGTCTTCTTCAGCACATCCCATAGACTTTCAGTAGGGTTAAAGACAGGACATGTGTGAAAAGGACTCCTCATGCTCCCTGAACCACTCTTGCACTATTCCAGCATTAATCTTATATTCGTGCCACTGATGTGATAACCTGGTCATTCAGTACATTCAGGTCATCAGCTGATTTCATTTTATTGCCACATAATGTTGCTGAGCCTCGACCTGTTCAGCTGAAGCAACAGTGACATGGTGACTATTAAGGCTAAAGGCGGTCTAACAAAATATTACAGTGCACAACTTTGTTTTGGCCCGGCAGTGTATGAACTAGCTTACAAACAGCCATGCTTGAGCACCACAAGTTTGGTTAGAAGCTAAATTTCCCTTGCAGGATTAATACAGTACATCAAAATCAAAGGACTAAGAGGAATTCAATGTCCTTTTACAAGGTATTAAATACATCTCAGTTTGGTTAGTGCAAAAAAATACATATCTTACACTAAGAATTAAAAACATATGGTAGGGTAGTGGCTTACTGATCCCAGGGTTGGGGGTTCAATGTCCAGTACCACCATGCTGCCACTGTTGGGCCCTTAACCCTCAACTGCTCAGTTATGTAAGAATAATATATGTAAATCTCTGAATAAGGGCATCTGCAAGATACCATAAATGTAAATGTAATCAACTTATTGGGGCAGCGCAGGCTCAGTAGATAAGGCTCTGGATTGCTGATCAGAAGGTTGGTGTTCGAGCCCCAGTACCACCAAGCTGTCTCTGTTGGGCCCTTGAGCAAGGCCTTAACCCTCAACTGCTCAGTTGTAGAAATGAGATCAAAATGTAAGTCGCTCTGGATAAGGGCTTCAGCCAAATGCCTGAAGGCAGCGTAGAGTGAAGGTGAACATTTAGGACATGGGTACATGAGTGATGCACAAGCATAGTTGAACGAACAACCGTTTTTGAATCCTAGCATTTCTGGGGGAAACCGTGAACTAACAGTTCTCCACAGTAATATGAAAGACTGAATGTAATTATGACTATGGTCAATTCAACAGTACAAGGTTTGCATTTCTTGTTACACACAAGGGATCTCATAAAATAAAATATAGAACCAATAATAAATTATTCTCCCTACCTTCAGAAAGTATCTTTTAATATCCACTGAGATAAATATTTCACAGTAGGAAAATAGATAAGTTCAGAAATATAATGCTGTATATTCAGAATTGTGTTGACTCGCTCATTTCTTACCGCCTCCACCAGGCTATCAGCGCTGCCTCTCTTCTCACTGTAGTGCGGACTGAGCTGTGTAGGCACTCTCAATGTGGTGTAGGCCCTGTATGGCTGACCCACTCGCCCGGACACATGCATGCTGCTACCATCCTCAGCTTTTTTATCCCAGAGGCCCACGCTGCTTGTGCCAGATGACCTCTCATCCTCCACTAGAATGAGGGGGGCATAAAGAAGACGACCGCGGCGGGGGCTGGGGTTTGCCCAGGAGGCCGTGGAGCCTGTGGAAGAACGGCTGCTGCTGCGGCGTGAGTCATAACTACCATACGCCTGAGGGGAAGATAGCAAGAAAAAAGGAGGGAGATGAAGAGAATATTATATTAATTTGACATGCTGGGGTTCCAAAATTGATAAAATAGAAATGATATATTTTGCGCTAGCGTTGTTTCACTGCTGATGTTTTTTTGTTTGTTTGTTTGTTTGTTTGTGACTAGCTATGTGTAGGACACGCCTATTTCAGGAACTTGCTTGTGCCTACAGTTCTCACTCCTGATTCTTTGAACAGTTTATTAAGGAACAATATTTACATTGGCGGCACGGAGGCTCAGTGATTCACACTTTTGTATTACAGCAACAAAGTTTTAGGATCGAACATCTTGGCTGACTGGGATCTTCCTGTGTTGAGTTTGCATGTTCTCTCTGTGTCTGTATGGGTTGCCTCTGGGTGCAACAGTTTCCTCTCACAGCCCAAAGACATACAGATTAGGTCACCTGGCTACTCTAAATTGCCCACAGGTGTGAATGTGAATGTGAGTTTGTCTATGTTTTCACCCTGCAGTAGACTGGCAACCTGTTCAGGGTGTACCCAGCCCTGTGCCTGAAGTCAGCTAGGACTGACTCCCGTTTCTCCACGACCTTGACACATAAGTGGTACAGATAAAGGATGGGTGAATAATATGAATATTTATTAATTCCTACACTACTCTAGCAGATTGTCGTAACATTCCTTGCAATTTGCATTACTGATTTAATGGTACATTTTAGCTGAAAGCAGAAATATCTGATATTTATTATAAGATTTATTTAATGTTAGTGTTCCATAAATTCAGTTTTCCTGTCCAAGGTAACAAGAAAACCAGCAATATAGAATATCTGTTTGTTTAGGATTGTTCTTACATATAACAGGTGGTCATCACTTGTCCGATAACTCTGTCTTCTGAAGACTGTTAGGGTTTATTCCATCACACAAAGCTATCTCTGCTGTGACGGGACGGGTAGAGTGTGATAATATTGCAAAAGGGACATTGAGTTGTCCGCATATGCCATCGTGGTGAGTTTGCTGTTTGGCCCCTTGAACGTCTTTCGCATCCAAGGACGACACCTAGTCACGTGGCTGTGCCACACATGCATATTGCAACCCATCTATTAAGGATGCAGGGATGGGGCTCTCAGCCATCACTGGGTGAGGACAGGGTGCACCCTGTTTAGCTTGCCAGACCATCACAGGGCAAACACACACAACTATTCACACATACTCTCACACACTCCACACACATTAATGTAAACAAAATATTTAATTGGCAAAAGAAAAATGCCATATAGAGTGCACATGGTACATACTGTGTGTGTATAGCTAATACAGGAGGAGGTACCTGTGAGCGTGCTCTACATGGTGGGAAATTCTGGTGGTAGGTGCCTGGGATGGGGAGATCATCACTGCTCCCCTGTCTTTTCAGACATTGGATGGTAAAAGAAGACTTCCGACCTGAGAGAGAGAGAGAGAAAATAAGCGTTCACTGCGACAGAGTGCACATTGGTTCGTTTGAGGATGAAAAAGATTCGCTAAAATAATTATTTGCACTTCCAAGATCACAGCCAGGGTAGTCCAAACCTAATCTTATGCATGGGGGAAAATTTTCAGGGACTTATCATGAACAGAAAGCTATCAAGAGAATGGCTGAATGCTATCAAAACTAGATGTGTGCTCCTTACAACAAGCAAATAAAGTCATGCTTAGAAGAATAAAATGTCTAATTCTTTAAACAAAAAAAAAATGTACATTTGTTGCTTATCCTTTACATAAACCATAACTAGATTTTTTTTCATGTAGTTTACTTGAATGCCTCTGGCTGTTTGCTGATATGTCATAAAATGAATGTGGTGTGAAAATAATACTATGTAATAAAATCTGTAATGTCGAGTTGAAAATATTAGATACTGGGTATCATATAACAGATTTGTCTTAACGCTCTTCGTGTATTGAAAGGCTCAAATGAAGGGTTAAGTGAAAGGGCAACATATGCACAGAGTAAAAGGGATTATTGATTGTACCAGTGGGGGTTGCAGGCAGGAGTCGTCTTCTGGCTGACCTTCTGGCCTCACCATAAATGCTGCCATACTGATTAGAGTATGCAGGCTGTCTATTATAGCCACAAGCACTACGGCCAGAATGAATGGGGACTTCATCTGGGTAGCCATATCTGAGGAGAGAGAAAAATTTAAATAATTCTCAATGACATGGTCGTAGATCAAAAGAACACAGATGACATTTGTTTCTCAGTAGTTGGAGCACTGCTGTCATTTTGCTAAAATATTTTAACACTAGGTGGTAGGTAGTGTTGCTGCTTCACAGCCCCAGGGTCCCTAGTTTTATCCTGGACTTGGATTACTGTATATATGGAGTTTCAATGCACATTCTATTTGTGTCCATGTGGGTTTCATCTGGGTTTTCCAGGTTTCCTTCACCTCCAAAAGAATGTGTGGAGGTGTACTGACTATATTAAAATTTCCATTCAAGGTGAATCTGCACATGGTGCCCTGCTGTGGACTGGCATCCTATTCAGTGTTCCTGGATGCAGCATCACCCTTTTTTTTTTTTTTACTATACTGTATTAATCCCGCAAGGGAAATTACTGCCTCTGCATTTGACCCATCAAAAGTGAGCACAAACACTCGGAGCAGTGAGCTGCCACACATTGGGGCGCCCGGAGAGCAGCTGGAGGTTAGGTGCCTTGCTCAAGGGCACTTCAGCCATTAGGGTGGAGAAGGAGAAGGTGCAGCTCACTCCCCACCACCACACATTTTTCATACTGGTTCAGAAATCAAACCTGCTTCTCTAACCATTATGCCATGGCTGCATCAAATCCTACTATCTTAATCCTTTTAGCATCACGGGGAGGCTGGAGCGCATCTGAGCCAACACTGGGTGAAGGCGGGGTACACCCTAAACAGCTCACCAGACCATCGCAGGGACAACACACACACGCACTCTCACACCTACGGGCAATTTGGAACAGCCAATTAGCCTGTTATGCATGCCTTTGGACTGTGGGAGGAAACTGGAGTACCCAGAGGAAACCCACGCAAACTCGGGAAGAACATGCAAACTCCACATAGAAACGTTCGAGGTCGGGACTCAAACCCAGGCCCTTCTTGCTGTGAGGCAGACATGTTAAACACTACACCAATGTGGCGCCCCTCCTGCCCCCGTGACTAGGATGAACGAATGAGCGACTGAATGAACACAAATACATTTATTGGCATTTATTCTATATATTATATATATAATCTGAATTTACATCCATAGCTGAAAGTGTTCATGATGCGTTTTCTGATAAACAGAATGTAAAGTACTTTTATCCAACTGCTCAAATTTATGTGTAGGTTTAGACTATATGTGATACATGAAAGATTTCTTTGTTAAATAGCTTACTGTAGGACACGGTAAAGAAATCGACAACTTTGCAGAGGTAGAGTTTAACTTTAATCCACACACACACACATGCACACACACACACACACACACACACACACGTACATATTACAATATGCTATTTTTATATTATAGAATGCATTGTGCCCTTTAAACTGCAATTCATTTCCAAAGCATACAGAGTGTAGGAGGAAAGAAGAAGACCTGTCTCTGGGCGGTATGACCTCCTGTTCTTCTTCCCTCCTATAGAAAAAGTGCTCCCGAGGGTTACCATCCTCCCCATCTATACTTCTTGAGAGAGAAGAGCTGAAGTGGTCCACTGAGTCACTCCTGAGGTGGGTAAAGACACATAATGGCATGAAATGGTACAAAAAAATAACGTATAACAATGGAAAAGTGAATAAAGATGTGGGCTGGATTCTGAACTTACCGTGAATGTTTATAATATGAAACTCTATAAAAAAATTAAAAAAAGATAGATTGATAACAGAAATAATTACACCAGGAAGAGTATGCAAAGTGTAGTAAATGCAACTAATTTAAATATATTTGCCGAACTGCTTAATCCTACTATTATGGTCATGGGGAGGCTGAAGACTATTTCACCCGACATGGCAGAAGACAAAGGCAGGGTACACCCTGAACAGCTCGCCAAGCCATTGCAGGGCCACACACACAACCATTCACACTCACATTCACACCTAGAGGCAATTTGGATCAGCCAATTATCCAAATGTGCACGTATGTGGACCGTGAAAGAAAACCAGAGTACCCAGAGGAAACCCCCACAAGCATGAGGAGAACATGCACACCTCCAAACTGAGGTGGATGTGCTAACCACTGCGTCACCATGCCGCCACTAATTTAAATATACGCAGAAGAGTATTGGTTGTCAGAGTATTGTGTTTTCAGATTTACTTTAAACTATCGACTTTCTCTCAGTTGACAAGATACATTCACCATTTCATTGTCAAATGTGTTTGTGAATGTACTGATATTGTGGAAATCTCTCAACCTGAACCCCAGAACACCACAGGGGTGTGTCCTCAGCCCCCTCCTCTTTTCCCTCTTCCCACACGACTGTTCCCCCATTCACTCCAGCAACACCATCGTCAAATTCGCAGATGACACCACCATCAAATGTCTGGTAACAGATAACGACGAGTCAGCCTACAGGAAGGAGGTCCGGCATCTGCGGCGATGGTGCGACATTAATAACCTGGACCTTAACACATCCAAGACAAAGGAGATGATAACAGACTTCAGGAGAACTGAACAAACTGATCACTCTGCCCTCTATATTGATGGAGAGGAGGTAGAGAGGGTGGAGTGCTTCAAGTTTCTTGGAGTCTACATCTCTGCTGACTTTGCCTGGACCACAAATATCTCTCACCAGGTGGGGAAAGCACAACAAAGGATGTACTTTCTCAGAAAGCTCGCCTACCCTGACCCCTACTAACAAACTTTTACCGCTCCACCATCGAGAGCATCCTGACCTACTGCTGTACAGTGTGGTTGAACAGCTGTACTGCAGAGGACCGGAAGGTCCTGCAGCAGGTGGTAAGGATGGCAGAGCGGGTAATTGGACCTACACTACACCCCTCAGTGACATTTACACTGGCAAACTACAGAGGAGAACCAGTAGGATTATCAGGGACCCCACTCACTCTGGACACCCCCTTTTCTCCCCTCTTCCCTCCAGAAAAACGTACAGGACACTAAAATCAAACACTAACAGACTCAAGAACAGCTTTTACCCACAAGCTGTTAAACGTGCAACTTCATCACCACCACCGTCACATACACTGACTGAATAACCATCATTCAGACGATCTTAATAATATTGAACTGGACAGTTCAATATTACTCTAAGGGCAATACCCATGTTTAAGTGTAACACCCATGATTAAGTGCAATACTCATGTTTAGAGCAGGTCTCAGACATCATATAACATTTTAGCATCATGCACCTTATGATTAAAAAGCTCTACCTCTCACCCTGTGTATACCATGTACCTTTGACATATCATGCACCCTTGATACCATGTGTGTATATCTCTTAAGTGCGTGAATATGTAGAAAAATGTATAAGTTTGTGCATATGTAAATATGTGAATAGATGTGTTGGCATATACAGGATATTTGTATGTATGTGTAGGTATATGCACATATGTAGCTTAGTGTAGTTACCTTGGTTGTCTTTTGTGTACTTTTCCATAATTGCTGCTAAACGAAGAGCTGCTAAACTGATTTTCATTGTTCTTGCAACAGTTGACAATAACGGTTTCATCTTATATATATATATATATATATATATATATGTATATATGTATGTATATGTATGTGTGTGTGTGTGTGTGCGCGTGTTGTAGGTAACCTTAAGAAAAGTTCTTATAAACAGTTAAAATCCTAACTGAGTGTATGCTATAATACTTTTATTTAAAGTGGAATTAAACCAAAACCTAATAAAATGTCCATGCCCATCAAAATACTCAATTGTTATTACAACCTTCTTCTTAAAAAAAAAAAAAAATAAAACTTGTCCTGCGAAAAGTGGGGTGGAAGTGGTGATGAACACACAGTTGCCACTGAAATGTTGTCTGCTACAAGTTGCACGCCATTAACCTGCAGGCAATTTACAGAGTTACACACTGCACCTTACACACAGGTATAAACCCTATACACAACCCAGATATCCTTAAAGCTTTGTACATCAACTTTTTTGATGTTAAACAAATTTGTTAGTTGAATGTGCACTACATGTGTGTGTGTGTGTGTGTGTGTGTGTGTGTATATACAGTGTGTTGATGTAAATGAGCTGTCATGTATGATGTAATGTACTATTATGTGTAGATGTACCAAGTTTTATTTTATTCAGAAGTTCATTATGCATCCAAATCATACTCTTGTGATTTCGCACTCTCCCATTACTACAAATGGTGGTCTTTTCAAACAGGCTAATGCAAACTATCTAAAACATTTTATCAGATTGCAACAATGCAGATGTTAGTAATAACCTCCTGACGAAGAGAATATGCTTATTTTCAGAGTATCACAAAAGTTTGGACAGATTTCATTTCATTTTCCTTTAAGAAAATGTGTGAAAATGACAAATGTTTCCTTTAATAAATGCTGTATATGCAATGATCTAGCACGTGCAATAACCTAACACATGTGCAATAACTGTGACATATGTATATATTATTTCTTTCTTGTCCTTATATTTAAATTTTTTTAATATTTATATTTTCCTTGTTAGCATAGTTGTTAACAAAACTCTGAACACGCACCAAATCCAATGTATATGTGCTCTTTTGTACATTTACAAATGGCAGTAAACATTTATTCTATTCTAAGATTCTCATGAGTTTTTTCAAATCAGAAAAAGATTATAGTATTGAAAATGCTGGTATTTTTATTTTTTTTTTTTATTAAAGCAGTTATTTACTTATGTCCCTAATATATTTTGTTTTATCTGGTCATCCTTTAGCAAATTTATTTGGTAATATGTGTCCAATCATGTGTTGTAGGGGTGCAAGTTGGAAGTTGCGATTAGGCTAAAATAACTAAGTAATGATGTGATTTAAACTCGATTGTATGCATGATTTGGTATAAAAGCAGTATCCAAGAAAGGACTAATCTTTTATTAGCAAAGATGGGCCAAGGATCTCCAATTGGTCAACAAATTGTTGCTGAACCCCCGTGATCTCCAATCCCTTAGACGGCACTGCATCAAGAGTATTTCAGGTCTATATTTTATATATATATATATATATATATATATATTATAAAATATATATTATTTTTTTTTATTGGATGAAATGGATGCTGGATGAAAAGGACAATCCAGGCTGTTGCTGGCAAAACATCCAGTAATCACTGTCTGTCTTGGTACAGGGTTGTGTCCATTTTCTCCTTGAAAAAGGAAACTTGCACTTTTGTGGTGGAAGCAGTAATGCAGAAATGTAGACTGAAATAATGAAGAAACATACTTTCCAGGAACACCCATGCATATTTCAGCAAAGCAATGCAAAACTGAATTCATCCCAGATTACAAAGGCATGGCTGTAAAAGAAAAGTAAAATAACACCTGAAACTCTTCATCATGATTTACCACTGACATTCTTTTGAAATGACGCCTCTTCCACGCAGCATGGGTGTAAATTTAAGATCACTGAATTAGCAAAATGACAGCTACTGAATAGGAACATTAAATATCAGTTCAAACAGTGGGCCCCACCTGGTCCTCACAGATTTTTAATTTAATTGAATTGAATGAAATGGAGACTACAATAATGGATTTCTGATCATGCTGCCTTGCAGAAAAGACACATGATACACCTGTTATATAACTTTTTTTTTTCTGTTATTGTATATTGAGATATTTCAAGCATTAAAATATTTGTATGGGATATAAAAATTACACGTTTTAGAACATTTGACATTTGTTGCAAACTCACATTACAGTAAAACTGTAGTGGTTTGCAAAAGTATTCATATCTCTTGAAATTGCAGTGTCATTCTCGTGGTTTATTTCATGGCATATCGCCATTCCAGTACTGTCAGCTTTCTGCTACTGTACAGAGGCTTGCAAAAGTATTCATACCCCTTTTTCTACATTTTGTCACGTTACAATCACAAACATAAAATATTGTATTGGGATTTTATGTGATATACCAACACAAAGTGGTGCATAATTGTGCAGTGAAAAAGAAAATGATACATGGTTTCAACACCTATCCACTGAGTTTTTGGCCAATGGTATACTTAGTCTGGGTCCTGACAAACCGGTATAAGAATATAATTCACTGATAGTGACTTTAAAGCACTTCTGTCGGTCTGGATAAGAGTGTCTGCTGAAAATGTAAATGTATCCATCATCCCCTCAATTCTTACTAGTTTCCTAGTCCATGCCGATAAAAAACATCCCCACAATATGACAGTGCCACCACCATGCATCACTGTGGTGATGGTATTCTTGGGGAGATGAGGCCTAACAAAAGAATTGTGTGTTTCCGTTAACCCGACCATACCTAATAAAACTGGCCTGACCATAGCTTTTTTAATCTGAAGTGTGAAGTGAAAAATAGATCACACTGATGCCAACATGCATGCTTTCAGCGAGCGAGCTAGGAAGGTAAATATTACTAAAAGCTTGCTTACCAAGGGTGCTGTATTACTGATCTCAAGGTCGGGGGTTCAAGCCCCACTATCAACAGGTTGTCACTGCTGTCCAGTGCAGCTAACTGGGTTATCAAAGGCCGGCCATGTCTCTCACTGTCTATGGTCAGAGGCATGTAGAAGAGCCATTGCTGATTTTCGTCAACAGTAGGCTGCATTGTCGTCAGCGTGTTTCTGCCCTGCGATGGCCTGGCGAGTTGTCCAGAGTGGACTCTGCCCTCGCCCAGAGCTGGCTGAGATGGGTGCCAGCCTCCCCGCGGCCCTAATTTCGGATGAATCTGTTCAGAAAATGAATGAATGAAAAATTAATTCCACCATAAAATCAGTCTGTGAAACCCAGTGGTGGTAATATCATGGTTTGGGCCTATTTTTCTGCATTTGGGCTAGGACAGTTTGTCATCATGGGGCAAATGCAGCTGTATCAGGTCCGTCTCAGTTAGAGGACAACTAAGCCTGACAAAAAGAAAGAGGGCTGGAACACACTAGTAAAATTTCCAGCATTTAATTATAGAAACAGACTTTCAATACGAAACAATTTTCAACACTATGATTTATCAGAGTCCCATAAAAACATGGAGACTCTGAAGATGTAGTGTTAAAAGGAGTGGAGGGCCACTCCTGTGCCCACCGCTGCAATGGTGTTGTGATTGCTTAAAACGAGTGTGTCCAATTATGCTAACAAATACAATATGCAGAATTCACCCATTACATTTAACTGAGTGCAGTCAAATTTACAGCGTAGACAGACAATGTTTCATAGACCTCATATACCAAAAATGGCAAAAATGTGCACCACCAGGTGGCACTGTATTCAAGGTAAATACATTTTGGCCCATAACTCCCTAATTGAATATTGCACATTCAAAATCCTTACATCACTGAGTTCTCTGAATTGAGCTGAATCACATGACAGGCAATGCCAGTTTCTGTTTGGAAATTTCTCGTAAAAATGACAAATCATGGAACAAGCTACTTTATCAAACTCCTAGAGTATTTGCATATCTTGGCCATACTAACTGCTTTCAACATGAGGCTTGATAATCTTGTTGTGATGAGACTCTGATGCTCTGGATTAAATTTTGTGGGCATTAGCAACTAGGGGGTGCTACAAATGTGAAAAGTCTATCCCAAGAGTGGTTCATCCAAATTGCATGGAACTTTGTGGGTAACCTTTAGGATCACTCCTTTGGTCATCCCTACAATGTTGCACAAACTGGGCCTGGCAAGTGAATAAAGTTAAATTTAGGGTGTAGACAGTGCTTCATAGACCTCAAACACCAAAAATGACACGTGCGCCACAACTGCTTGCAATTCTTGTTAACCTTTGAAGTCTTTAATGTATCCACTAAGTATAATTACCTTGCACAATATAAAAAATAAGACAATTCTAAATGGGACATGTGGATATGAAGAGTTTCGGTGTCTAGAAGCAAAGCTTCATGTACTTTTGCTGCTCAGAGATATGCAACTTTGGATAATTTTCCTTAATAAATAAATGACCAAGCGTAATATGTTTGCCTCATTTATTAATTGGATTTTCTTGATCTACTTTTAGGATTTGTGTCAAAATAATATGATTTAAGTTATATTTATGCTGAAATATAGAAAACGCTAACTGGTTGACAAATTTTCAAATACCACTGTATTTGGAAGCATCAGAAAATTTTAATGACTATGGATGTAATATTTTGAGTATTTCTGTTATGTCAAAGAATATCGTTAAAGTACATTCAGCTTATCAACTGAGGAAAAAAGTGTGCTATGAAATTTTTATCTGTTTTCAGGGATGGCTGAGACGTCATGTGTGTCAGTGACCAGCTGAGGTCTGCAAGAAGTTCATTCAACTTATTGGGCTAAGAGCATGTACAGGAAGAATGGACTGCCTGTCAGTGTCAGCATCACCTCAGCCACCCAGGTATACACATACAGATCCTTTTTTTAACAAGTATCATATTGTGTGTCTAATTATGTGGTGAATAGTGTTTTCAAAACTTGGAAATTCATTGATTTTCATTGGTACATCTAGCCACTGGGATTTTTGCACATTCTTCAAAGCAAAATCCTCTCTAGCTCCGTTAAGAATTTGCTTAGAGCTCACCAAAAGGCATTTGAGAGAGAGAGAGGGAGCCCTTAAACAAAGAAAGAAACAAAACACTATATCTAGTGAAATACCTCTCATCACCCAAGAACACCATCTAGCCACTGGGATTTTTGCCCGTTCTTCAAAGCAAAACCCTCTCCAGCTCCTTTAAGAATTTCTTTTCCTTTAGAATTTGCCTGTGTTTAGTACCATTCCTCGTTCCCTCAATTTTGAACTGTTTCCCAGTCCCTACCACTCAAAAACATCCCAACAGCATGATACTGCCACCACCATCCTTCACTTTGGGGAGGGTGATGAGCGGTATTTCACCAGATATAGTGTTTTCTTTTCATTTTTGTCTCATCAGTCAATGAAGAAAAAAGTAAGTCATAGAAGGCTGTGTTGTGCTTTTTGTAACCAAACAGTGAGCTTTTCCTCGACAAATGTTAGCTGTTACCTACTGTGTAATTTCATTTAAATTCATCTTTATTAACTTGAAACATAATTTATTGATGCTTTATCTTATTCTTATTATTTGCCCTTTTAATTAGGTTATTATAATTATCAGTGTGAAATGTGTGATGCGGGTGGGTGGGGTGGATTGGATTGGTGCCACTGTACGGTCAACTTTGCATCATTGTCATGTTGTAAACTCTGGCAAAACACAACAGGTTTTCCTCAAGAAATTGACATTGACAGTGATTTACCCCACCTATTCTCCTTTCATTTTACCCAGTGACCCTGTCCCTGCTGCAGAGGAACACCACCACAAGATGTTACCACCTACTTGCTTTACATTAGATATGGTGTTCCTTGGATAATATGCTGTATTGGCTTTCCACCAGATATACCGTTCATTGAGGCCTAATGGTTTGATTTTGGATTCTCTCATGCTAATGCTTTTTATTTGGCCCCAAATTTTTCAAGGTGCATTTTGGCAAAGCTCAATCAAGACTTTCCTTTACCTGCTACCCTTCCATGCAAGCAAAATTTTATTTGTATTGTAAGTATTCGTGCTATTGTTTTCACATGCTCACAATGACCATTCTTTGCCATAAATTTCTGCAACTGCTCTTCCATCCAGTTTAGAGGTACATGCTGATTCGGGAAGGGTCCAGGTAGAAACAAACACTTTGCACTTCTTGATTATTCTTGTCTATGATATTTCGTCTGAATTGTGTCTGTCCTTAACTTTATTCCTTCCTTTGATAGTTCCTTTTGACGCATATTTGATTGTTTTCTTGCAGTTAGTTTTCCATTCTGTAGGAATTGCTTTTTTTTCCTGAAGTAATCTCAATAGATTTTGTCGATCACAGGTGGAAGTTTGATATGCGATGGAGAAGGTGATTAGTTTAACCTCGATCGAATTCTCAATTATTTTTTGGAGGCGCGGTGATCCTTTAACCATCTCAGTGATTTTTTTGTGCTTTTGTTAAGTGTTATTTTTTGCTACTGTATCTATCACTTTGCTACTATAAGTTGCATTTAGTAAATACATAAATATAGCTGGGAAAAAAAATCATTTATATTTGTA
>JAQMYF010000015.1:16281211-16296227 GCA_030014195.1 Neosilurus mollespiculum
AGATAGAGAGAGAGAGACAGATATAGAGAGAGAGAGAGAGAGAGACAGAGAGAGAGAGAGAGAGAGAGAGAGAGAGAGAGAGAGAGAGAGAGAGAAACAGAGAGACAGGGATTCAGGGATTTCTAAAAGGATTTTGTTTGACGTGGTATGCTCAAAAGATAAAAATGAGATGAACAGTCTTACTCTGTGCATATATCTGTGCAGTGTGTGTGTGTGTGTGTCTGTGTGTGTGGGTGTGGTTGGGTAAGCGTGTTGTACCTTACAAGCCACACGATGGGGACAAAGTTTTCCAAACCCCAGAGGAGGCTGGATTCTCCTAAGCAGAGCTACCACGTCTAAGTGCTTTATGCGGCCCCTGTGTTCACACACACACACACACACACACACACACATGCACACACACACACACACACACACACAAACAATCACACACAGTAAATTCTGTACGTGATAAAAACAAGATAGATTAGAGAGAGGTGCAAGACTTAAAACACAGAGAAGTTGATCTTACTTTGCTTCTGGATCATACTCTGACCAAATCCTTTTGAACTCGTCAAGATGATGAGGCCCCAGAATTGACCAATCACGTGTCAAGTAGTCAAAATTGTCCATGATGACGGCAACAAACAAGTTAATAATCTGGGAAGGGGAATATTGTGAATATTGTGATATATTGTCCACTAATAATGATATGCTGTGTGTCTGTGTAACACTGTCGCATTTAACAGTACAGCCTTAGTTATTAATCATGTATTCTTTGTATATTCAGGACAAAATAGTTTAAGACACATTTAAGTAAATTGAAAGACAGTAAAATGATGCCAAAGAGGTTTGTGTTACCAAGAAAGCGCAGAGCATGAAAAAGCTAATAAAGTAAACAATGGCAAAATTGCTGCCACAGGTGAATTCCTCTCCAGGCTCAAAGTCCGATTCTGCATCACATCGCTTTCCTGGAAGACTCGCCAACATGATCTCCTGCCATGCCTCACCTGTAGCACACCTAAGACACACACACACGGGGGTATAAAGAGGCATAAATATTTTAAAGTCTGAACAAAAAAATGTTAAAAACAT
Source organism: Neosilurus mollespiculum (assembly GCA_030014195.1). Taxonomy (NCBI): domain Eukaryota; kingdom Metazoa; phylum Chordata; class Actinopteri; order Siluriformes; family Plotosidae; genus Neosilurus; species Neosilurus mollespiculum. The sequence continues at coordinate 16,282,286 of JAQMYF010000015.1, forward strand.
TCATTCATTCTTTTCTAAGCCGCTTAATCCTAATTAGGGACAAGGCCACTTCGCTGCCACTGGGTGAAGGCAGGGTACACCCCGAACAGCTCGCCAGACCATCACTGGACCAACACAAATGCAACCATTCACACTCACTCTCACACCTAGGGGTGATTTGAAACATCCAATTAGCCTACTGTGCATGCTTTTGGTTTTGTGCCTGACTGTAATGCCACCCTCTGTTAAAACCATTGATCTAAAAGAATAAATAAATAAATAATCAAACACATTGCTCAGTGTGAAATTCAGATTTGATCAATCTGAGCAATTAGTTTCTGAAAGCTGTTTGCTTTTTGTCTTTATTCTCTCCCACCTGAATAGCAACAACACCGCCTGGAGAAACGTCTGGAAGTTGTTATTTCGGTTGATTGGTGTATGAGGCTGCATTGCAATCTTCCCAAAAGTCTACGAGAGAAAGACCATCAGATAAGCATTTGTGCCCCTGAAATACAGACAGAGCAGTAGGTTTATGTTTATCTTTAAATCACATGTCTATTAACTCTGAATTTCTCTTCTGTGCCCCACCCACCTGCATACCAATCACAGCATAGATAAAGAAGATCATGGCAATGAGCAGAGCCACATAAGGCAAGGCCTTTGGGACAAGCAGAACAAAAGAAATTATTTTCGTGAAAATTTTTATTTTAACTTTTCCCCCTTTACGGCAGAGTCATGCTTACTCCTCACTGACGATATTTGACGCCTATGTACATTTTCTCAGTGACTATATGTCAGATATAACAATACTGGGATGTTCTTGAATTCATTATCTTTCTCATTCATTCATTAATTTTCTAAGCCTCTTAATCCTAATTAGGGTCGCAGGGAGGCTGGCACCCATCTCAGCCAACTCTAGGCGAGGGCAGGGTACACCCTGGACAGATCGCCAGGCCATCGCAGGGCCAACACCTACCATTCACGCTCTCATTCACACCTAGGGGTGATCTAGAACAGCCAATTAGCCTACTGTGCATGTTTTTGGACTGTGGGAGGAAACCGGAGTACCCGGAGGAAACCCAAGCAAGCACGGGAGAACATGGAAACTCCACACAGAAACGACCAAGCCCAGGAATCAAACCCTGGCCTTCTCGCTGTGAGGCAGACGTGCCACTACTGCACCACTGTGCCACCCTAAAAATTTCATAATGGATGCAAATGATTATTGTTGTGAGGCCATAAGAGATATGCAGTACATTTCAGAAGATTTTTCCTCAGTTGGCTTGAGGGAGAGCCTACAGAGCCACGTGAGGATCTGCCAGAGCGTCAAATGTTGTCACTGAGGGGGAAAAGAGTTAATAACCAGAGATGAGTTGTGAATGGTTGTGACATTGTCTGACCTGGAGAGATTTAACAAAGGTCCAGAGCAGTGTGCGGATGCCCTCCCCCTTGCTAAGCAGCTTAACCAATCGCATTACACGGAACAGACGGAAGAAAGTGATTGACACCCGAGAACTGTCCTCTGAACTCTGTGGAAAAGTCAGAATTTTAGAAAAACACACTTATGACCTGCCTAAAGGGTCAGCAGGTTTTGTTCAGTAACATCAACCTAACAATGACAATAACAGTGATAATACTCTCCTACTCAAAATATACATTTATAATATTCCTTAGAAACCCTTCAACAGTGTAGAACACAGATGTCAATTAAACTGGCCCAATATATGTTCTAATCTTACCAAATAATTGGAATTTGTATTTGAAATTAAAATAAGGGCTATTTTATATATTCAGGAGATATATTCCTAATTCTTACTCATACATGGTGACTCAATAAAACCTCCCACATTTCAAAGGAAAATGGAAAATAAATCTTTAAAAATAATCCAATTATTATTTTCACACAAAACTTCATTCAATACAGTTTTTATTCATCATGATTTGAAGATTCATTCATTCATTCATTCATCTTCTTCCGCTTGTTCCGGGGTCAGGTCGCGTGGGCAGCAGCCTAAGCAGTGAGGTCCAGATGTCCTTCGCCCCTCCTTGAATCGCCACCTTATTGTGGTGGAGGAGTTTGCGTGTCCTAAGGATCCTGGGAGCTATGTAGTCAGGGGCATTATGCCCCTGGTAGGGTCACCCAAGGCAAACAGGTCCTAGGTGAAGGTCTAGACTAAGTGCGGTTCAGAAGACCTCTATGAGCATAATTTCAAGGACACAGTTTCCCTTGCCCTTGTGAGCCGGGTGGCAGCCAAAGCAGTAAGGTCCAGATGTCCCTCTGATTTAAAGATGGTGGCCGTCAGCGTCTATACACACTTGGAGGGGATTTCTGAAGGCTGTCATGGCTCGACGGGTCATGTCGAGTGGAACAGCGCCGATCTCTTGCTGAACAGCAACCTTAAGGGCTTCAAGAGTTTGGGGTCGGTGAAAATACTCTCATGAATTAATGTAGCCCCAAAGAAAAAAAATCACAAGGGCTGAGGACGGGAATGGGCCGACCACCCAACATCACCACACAATGAGATCACCTGATCCAGAAACATTTCCCTCAGCACTTCCAAAGGTCTTCGAGCGGTGTGTACCGTAGCTCCATCGTACTGAAACCACACATCCACTTCTCCACACATCAAGGTGTTTAAGTTGGGGTCAGGCTTCCAGCAGACTTCGGCACCGCCTCTATTGCATCACTAAGATTCATGTGTGCAAATAATAATTTGATTTTAACTTGTTTTTAATTTACCTTTAAAAAGTGGGAGTTTTTTTTTTGTCACCCTGTATAAACTCCTGTGTATGTACAGTAAAACTAAAATTAGGATTTTAAAAAGAGTTTGAAAAATAATTTTACTCTGTTCAAGTTTTTAAATAGGTTCTAAGGTAATGTTCATGTAAGATGTTGAAAAATGAATACATTTACATACACATGAGTTTGTTTTTTGTGAATTTAAACACACCAACATGACTGGAATTAATTTTGAGTATGTGTCCTTGCTCTACTAAGCAGATGTGTTTTCATTCAGTCAATCTGGCCTTACACTAATTGTAATGTACCTAAACTGAGTTTATCGCCCTTGGCGTAGATGATTTGGTGCCTCTATGCACTTTGTATATCCAATGAGCACTAGTTTAGGATATGGAGAGAGAAATGAAACCCCCAGTGATACACCTAGTGATGCATATAATCATTTAAACGAAATAAGTTTGGAAACTCACACTAAACTCTGTCACCACAATGTCCACCACACTTCCAACCACAATCAGGGCATCAAAGGAGTTCCAGGCATCAGTAAAATAATGCTGCAGCCAAGACAAATGGTGAACATCAGTTATAGCTTGACATACCAAACTGATAATGATTACAGCTATGTGAGTGTTGGTGTAATGCAAAGCAAATATGATAGATAAGAAAAGAACCTTGAGTCTGAGGGCTAACAACTTGACAATCATCTCCACAGTGAAGAGGCCTGTAAAGACCATGTTCAGGATGTCCATGACATAGCTGAAGAGTTTGGACTGTTCATAATGCTGGAAAGGCATAACCAGATGGAACATTTTAGTTGAAAACCATAAAATCTGATATTTCTAAAACTATGCTGCCCGTTCAAGGAAGAAACCTATTTAACCTTTTTATTTTCTAATCCTAAATAATATTCACTTCAAATTAAAATAAATAAATAAAATGGACCAACATTTATTGATTTATTTATTCGTTCATTTATTCATTTATTTGCTTCATTTGTTTGTTTGTTTTTTTTAGCATTTATATTTGTTTGTTTGTTTGTTTAAATAAATGAAATTACATATAATAAATATGTTAATTAATTCATTTAACCAAGATTAATTAATGTGTTAAATTCTAAAATAAATAAGAAAATATTCATTCATTCATTCATTTTCTATGATATTCGGTTTAACAAAATTTCACAATAATTTCTGTACTCTATGAAAATGTTAAGCTTAATATCTACACATTTCTCAATGTCGTGTGGTTTACCTGAACAGCCAAAGTGACCGTGTTGAGGAGGATCAACACAAACATGACGTACTCAAACCCGGTGGAGTTGATCATCGACCAAAATTTATACTGCACTGGGTTCTTTGGGATGTAGAGTTTTAGAGGCTGGGCTTTCAGCGCATATTCTACACATTGTCTCTGTAAGAATAAGAGAGACAGAGTCAGCCTTTGGAAACATGAAGGTAGCACAACATAGTCACGATGCAGGACCACGATGCTTTTAACCATTCCACCTCTAACCTGGTTCTTGTCCAGCTCACAGTTTTTAAACTCTGCCTCTCCCTGTTCACGGAAAGTGATGATGACAAAACCCACAAAGATGTTCATCATGAAAAAGGCGATGATGATAATGTAGACAATGAAGAAGATTGAGATCTCCACATGATAGTTGTAGATCGGGCCGTGGTTCTCTCCGTTGGCATCGATAGCCTTGTAGAGGAGCCTGAGATAGGTGAGAGATAGAAAATAGCACCTGTAACCAAAGGCAAGATGTACACTCATCTTTGACCTGTGATGTAGTACAAGGAGAAGGTGACATACGCAGGCCAGCCTTCGAAAGTGGACACAGTGAACAAAGCCATCATGCCCATCAGCACGTTGTCAAAGTTAAAGTCGCTGTTGTGCCAGATGCGCTGCCGTACTAAGGGGTGACTCACATCACCATCTTTATAGATCACAAATGTGCCTCTATATCACACACGCAGACACAAATTGACAGCAAAACTCAATAAAAGCATAATGACATTTGTAGTATAGACATTTAGAGCCCAAGGAGATAACCACAATACAACATTTGCCTTCGTATCACTCACTTGCACTGCTCAGGTGTGTGTTTTGCCTCATCTGTGCAGCGATAAAATGTTCCCTGCAAGAGAAGACACAATAATTTATTCGTTTGAGATCAACTTCCTCTGTCACAACGACCCCTTGCAGTTTTAAACTTCCATTTCTGTTTCCTTCATGAACTTATGTCATCTTCAAAAGCAAAACCCCTCTAGAATCCATCCATTTGATGAGCCGCTTATTCCTATTTGTTTTGCGGGGAGGCTGGAGCCTATCTCAGCCGACTCTGGGTGAAGGCATGGCACACCCTGAGCAGCTAAGTCACATGAAAGTTCGTCATAGGGACAACCCACACACAACCATTCACACTCACACTCACACCTAAGGGCAATTTGGAACAGCCAATTAGGCTAATGTCCATGTCTTTGGACTGTAGGAGGAAAGCAGAGTATCAAAAAAAACCAAAACATTCAAGCACGGGAAGAACATGCAGACTCCACACATAAACGCCCCAGTCAAGCTCAGAACTTCGAACCCAGGACCTTCTTGCTGTGAGGTGGACATGGTTACCACCGCACCACCATGCCACCCCTTTTTAGAATTCATTTTAAAATAATAACTTATATCACATTGCTGTTTCAATAAATGTCTCACTCTGGACAGCATTTATGGAAGAAGGCACGTGTTCACACGCTTGGTCATTCTACATACACCAAGTCTGTGTGGGTGCTGACGTGAAAATGGAAGTAATGCAATAAGACTAATATCCCTTTTTGTGAAAAATCCTTTTAACATAGCTGGGAACATATGAAGGGCTGAGAACCAGAGTGGTGTAACTAGCAGAAAGTTGTTTTTAAGAAAAATGACATGAACGCTTTTTGCAGTAATGGGCGGCACAGTGGCGCAGTGGTGAGCACGTCTGCCTCACAGCAAGAAGGTCCCGAGTTCGATTCCCGGGCTCGGGTGTTTCTGTGTGGAGTTTTCATGTTCTCCCCGTGCTTGCGTGGGTTTCCTCCGGGTATTCCAGTTTCCTCCCACAACCCAAAAACATGCACAGTAGGCTAACTGGCTGTTCCAAATCGCCCCTAGGTGTGAGTGTGAGCGTGAATAGTTGTATGTGTGTTGGCCCTACAATAGCCTGGCAAGCTGTCCAGGGTGTACCCCGCCCCTTGCCCAGAGTCGGCTGAGATGGGTGCCAGCCTTCCTGGGAAGCTAATTAGGTTTAAGCGGCTTAGAAAATGAATGTTGCAATATAAAAAAATCAGGGATAATGCTCACAGTATGATTCAAGGTCATACGGAAGATGAGGTGAACTCCGTTTTTTTTTTTCTTATCCACATCAAAATAGTACATCTCATTTTTTATTTTTTTGGGGGTTGGACTACTGTGGCTGTCAGCCCTTCATATTTATGCCATTAGGCAATGTCACTAAGAAATTTGCTTAGAGCGTTCAAATAATAACCATGGGAAGATCATTTTAATGGAAAAAGGGTGTTGAGCTTCACTAAAAAATGATAAATGTTCATTGTTAGCATATCAGAGTGTTATTTCAAAGCTGCTCCCAACAGAATAATGATGTTGCCTGTTTTCATGGGGAGTTGTATTAGCAGTAATGCCTTTCCCAGGGAAAGTATTTAAAACTACATTTGCAATGATCCCAGTTGTTATGTGATCTTTGGACACTAAAAATCCCTAAATTTCAAACAAAAAAGTGACCAGCCAGAAAGCATGCATAATAACTCTTTAAATACCGTATAAAATGTGTTCGTTGTATGACTTGCTGCTTGTATGACTGGTGTCGTTAAAAAAACTGAAAGTAGTTAATTATAGAATACCTTAAAGAGCTGAACACCGATGCATGCGAACATGAACTGAAGCAGAGCAGTAACAATCATAATATTTCCAATAGTCCGTATAGCCACGAACACACACTGGACCACATGCTGGAGAAACACAGAGATTAGAAAGCGTTGCACTCTATAAGTGCATCAAACATGTAAACTTATACATAAACTGTGGTACCTTTAGACCTTTGGCTCTGTTGATGGCTCGGAGAGGCCTAAGGACTCGCAGAACTCTCAGGATCTTCACCACAGAGATCGCACTTGAGCTGAGATGGGAGGAGAGAGGGACAGAGAGATGGAAAAAGAGGATGTGTGTGTTCTGAAGTTGTGTGACTTGTATCCGCATCCCCAGTAATAATTTTATGCTGGTATAATGAGTAAGATGTTTTATGTAGGTATGAGTTTATTTAAACAATACTTTGTCCTGTATATACAATAGTGCAAGTGATTAGGGAAGATGAAGAACAAGGATGCAGTCATATGCATGTCAGAAAGCAGGTAGCTGCAGGTGATCAGTGCAGGGGGTGCTGGGAAGTAAAGCACATGTTAGGTTGCATGCTTCATCAGGTAGATGATGTGACAGACCATGTGTCCTTTCGTGTCCCTGATTTGAAGGTCAGGCTGCACCTTGTGTTGCCGGACTGTTTGCTCGATGAATTGATGGGTCTGCTACCATATCTGCTCACTCGTTTTGAACTAGTCTTTCAGTCTTTCAGAACTAGTCTTCTTTAGAACAGAATTCATGCAGGAAGCGACCAATCTTTGCTTGGATCTATCCTCCTGGCCATCTGGCACTTCTCCATGAAAGCTTCCCACATGCACAGTGTGAACTACATACTCTGGTCACTCACAATGTCAAAGGCTGTAGGTGGGTGTGACATGGGGACAAGGGACAGAGATTTTGAGAATCGATCGCAGACAACCAGTGGTGATTCCTTTGTGACTCAGGTAGGTCCACGATTGAAATCCAACACAATAGCATTAAGGAACAAGAATTCTAGGAAAATGCTGGTTGGCTAAATGGGCTCATCATCAGGGCCGAACTGTTTAGACCGAGAGAGATGCCCTTGATGATGTTAAATCCAGGTTGATAGACCATCAAAAATAGGTGAGAAACAGCGCCATGAGGTCTGGTGTAGGTTTAATCTCTTGGCAGTGCACAGGTATTCAAGACATTTATGATCAGTTAAGACGGTAAGTGGATGCTTTGCCAGCAGCCAGTGCTCCCACTCCTCCAAAGCTAGCTTGACTGTTAAGAGCTCCTGGTCACCTACATCATAATTCCTCTCTTCTGGGGAGAGCTTCCAAGGGTGAAAGATGACCAGGTGCATTCGGGAACTTTCTCCCATGCTTTGTGACAGGACGGCCCTCACTCCTGTACCTGAGCATTGACCTCCATGATGAAGTAATGTTCAGGGTCGGGGTGTTTTAACACCGGGGTTGTGGTGAATGCAGTCTCCTTGGCTGCCAGTTTCCAGTTAAGCCTTGTGGCCCCCTTTTCAGGAGGGCTGTTAATGGACTAATGACCATGATGAAACCCCGCATGAAATGTGAATATAGGTTGGCAAAGCTAAAGAAGTGTTGAGGCTCCTTTATGTAGGGGATCTAGACCTGGATGTCACAGCTGTCACTTCACTTTGGTCCATGGAAATTTCCCCAAATGGCCAATGTATAAAACTTGCACTTCTCTGCCTTTACATGTAGTTCATTCTCATGAAGGCATGCAGAGTTGCTCTGGACATGCTGGTCTCCCGAATTGGGAACTAGATAAGGATGCCATAAATGTAAGCATGAACGTAAGCAATGACATTTCTGTTGTGTACTAATAGTGCTCCCTAGTGGTGTTGGAGGTGATTTCCACTTGTCCCAAGGGAGGACGAGGATTAGGTTGTAGGTGCCTTGTAGGTCTAATTTTGTGTACATGGTTGTTCTGAGGAGTTGTTCTAAGGCTGAGTGCACAGGGTAAAGGGTATGGGTATGTTACTGTTATTTGGTTCAGTCCCTGGTAGTCAATACAAGAACAAAACCCCCCCCTCACATTTCCACTAAACAAAGAAGGGGATGAGGCATCATGTTTTTCCATGGCTTGCTGCTCAGTTATAGAGATAAATATGGCTGTTCAGGGAGCAAAACCATATGGCCTATGCTGGGGTTGACATGGGATTTTTATGTAATCTCTTAAAAAATGGTGTGATTAGAAGGCTCACAGTATTAGCACAGGTATTCTTGCCATCATCTATAGTCAGTGGTTCTCAGGGTTACCTGGTGAAGGGTAAATATGTTCCCTCCGGGTATGCTGATTTGTTCCCACAGTCCAATGACATGACTATTAGGTTAAGTGGCTGATCCAAAGTGCCCTGAAGTGTGAGTGTGAATGGATGTGTGTTGTATGTTACCCCACAATAGACTGGTAAGCTCTTTAGCATGTACACCAGCTTCGCCCAGAGTCAGCTGAGACAGGCTCTAGCCTCCCTGCAACCCTAGTAGGATTTGTGTTTAGCTTTAACATTACATCATAAGCACATTATGCTAAAAAAAATTATAATAATAGCCCCCCCCCCCCCCCCAAAAAAAAAAAAGATATTGCAATGTTATTTGTCTCCACCAGAGGGCTCTATTTATCCACTTAGTTTCGGCAGTTACATAAAACAACTCTGTCTTCTACTTTCCCAAAAAGTTACACATCAGCAGAGAACTAGAAAACTGAACAGTGTTAGACATCAGACAACAAAACGTGTGGTAATTCAAGTTTAGTATGTTGAATGTACATGAGACTCACTGTAGGAAGAAGGACACCAGAGACACACTGACAACCAGAAGATCCAACAGATTAAACCAGTTTCTGCAGAAAGAGCCCTGATGCAAAAATGCCCCATAGACCGTCATCTGCAGGAAGAATGAGGAAAGAAAAGACTTATATTATATGGTTGTGGCTTTATTGTATTGTACACATAATGTAAATTTCTACAACATGTAAATTTGTCCCAGAATTTTGTCATTTGCGGGCGGCATGGTGGCATAGTGATTAACACGTCTTCCTCACAGCAAAAAGGTCCGGGGTCTTGTGCTTTTCTTTGGTGTGTGGGAGAAGACTAGAGTATCGGTAGGACACCCACGGAAGCACGGGGAGAACATGCAAATGCCTTCGCTGAAACCAGGGCCTTCTTGCTGTGAACCACTGCGCCATTGTGCCATGCGGCATTAAATGCTTTCAGATTTCATTCTGGTTTATTCATTTAATGTTATTCACATTTTATGTTGCAGTCATTCATACATGTTAGTGGTATTTCAAAATATACTGAATACATTCATTTTGTACATTATAAAACACTTGTTACCTTAAGAAGAATTTCTACTGTGAATATGGAGGTGAAAGCGTAATCAGCATAGCCCAGGACCTGATAAAATCGCACAAACCAAGAGTATTCAGAAGTCAGGAAGGCAGAGAGTAAAACACAGACAGATGGAGAAAATAAGCCCTGGCACATGGCACCCCTCTCCATCTGATGAGCTCAGAGGTGATTGATTGCATGGTGTGGGATAACATTTCCTCAAGTGGCATGAAGAGTTCCATCCAACATGCCAATCATGACAGCGGCAGAGTGTGTAATGTGTATGTTTGGGCACTTGACTCCAACAAGGCCAGTGAGTGCATTTGAACTGTTGCATTTCATTTTACTGAATCCTTTCATAAGGAGTAAAAAAGTGTACTGATTGCTCTAAACTTAAAACTAAAATAATTTTGGGGCTCTCTGGTTTGAAACCAGATGCAGGGAGAGAGAGAGAGAGAGAGAGAGAGAGAGGCTCTTAGTGGTATGTGTACCTGCTGGGGGACGGCCCTATGACACAACAACCCACTGGTCCGAAAACCCTAAGATGGATGTTTAAAGAGTGCTGGTTTTGGTCATCCTGACAGTATAATACTGTCATAATGTAGTACGTTTAAGTGATACAGAGCTTATTTTAACATAAATGCCCATAAAAAGCTCTATATTGGGCAATTCCCAAATCCCGTGGATTACTAGCGGGGGCTGAACCAATGTGGGACAACCATTGTTTCCCGGAAGTGATGTGAACTTCTTGGGTCGTGTTGTCCAGTGCAAGTAAACAAGCAGCGAGCAACATTTTAGTGATTAAACTCCCCGCATACTAAAGGCTTTTACCTTTTTCTGGTTATTTTTGGCGAGGTGCTGTCCTTTGTCCTTTGACTTTTTATAGGGGAATTTCATAGAAACGTTTCAAAGGACGTAAAATCCTGGGCTTCATGCCAAGTAGTTCTGCCTGAAAGTCACACCAATAGCAGGTCGGATTGGAGTGGTCTTTGCATACGACTGAATTGCGTCCGAAAGGAAACATTTTCAGAGTGCGACCTGTGCCGATGTTATGCTTTGTTTTCCGTGATTTCTGCTCTTGTTGTTTGTGTAGTCATATTCTTTGCACTCCGTCATTTTTCCTGGCAACACACAGCTCAGCACTGGCCGATAATGTGTTTTCTTAGACGCACGCAGACCAGCCAATAAGACAAAACAACTAATTTGCATCACTACCAGAGCTGGAACAGCCAATGAAGAAGGCAATATGTCGCTGCATATGCATAGTAGTAATAGTAGTGTGGCAGCACTCAACTTAACAAGAAGCAAGGACTGACGTTGCCTGACAAAACCACTGATGTCATACATGATCGTTTTAAAGAGCTAGTAATACAAATTCACCACAGGTACCCTTTAAATCAGTTGGGTACCCTATTAAGTTCAGCTGGGTTAGGGTTAAGCTTAGGGCTGTCGGACCAGTGGGCTGTCAGAATATAGGGCAGTAACCTACCTGCAGCAGCCCCAATAAGCTCATAATCCCTTATGTGTTTTTTCCATTGTCTGGAATTCACGTACTTCATCATGGGAGGAAAAGTTAAAGCCAGAATTACAGCATGATGAGCCTAAAGATCTAAAGGGACCATTCGGAGTTCAGCTTAATCCCTAACTACACTATTAATGATGCTTAATTAAGAAGCTGCTTTCAGGTTAGAAATAGTTTTCCTTTCCTCTAAGCCCAGCAAAATTAGATCATAAAAAATGTACGCTGTGTCATGCATTTCCCCATCGCCCACTAAAAAACCAGCACAGACCCACACTGGACTCATCACAGTCAGTAAAAGCAATTGAATCATTATTAAAACACAACAATTGCTTGATTAATTAATTAATTATTAAAATAATAATAAATTCGTTATTACGTTCACCATGGATGAAGTGTTTAGAATAATATTCTTATATCAGCTGTAACAGAAAGTTACCTAACAAAACATAATCGTACGAACACAGCACAGACCAAACTTCCCAAGGGCCTCTGGTCCCTGGACCCATATGGAGTTTCACATGTTCCCCTTAAATTCCCTTCTAATTCTCCAAACCCTGCTTCTAGGAACCACAAATGGCGTGTGTGTGTGTGTGTGTGTGTGTGTGTGTGTGATGACTTACATTATTTCTGAAGGAGTGTGCCCTGATTGGGTCCTCAGCAGCCAGAGAGATGCTACTGAGGATTATGAATACCAGGATCAGGTTAGTGAAGATGTGATGATTAATCACAGTATGACAGCCTACTCTTATTCTAGAGAGAGAGAGAGAGAGAGACAGAGAGAGAGATGAAGGGTGGGATGGCAGTGAAGTCAGGACTGTTATACTGCGTCATACAGTATAAATTTACTGATTACTTTATAAGGAACACCTGTACACCTATAATTAACCAATCAGCCAATCACGTGGTGGCAGTGCAGAAAAATCATGTAGATAATTCATTCATTCATTTTCTGAACCGCTTAATCCTAATTAGGGTCGCGGGGAGGCTGGCGCCCATCTCAGCCGACTCCGGGTGAGGGCAGAGTACACCCTGGACAGCTCGCCAGGCCATCGCAGTCATGTAGATAATGTTGACATCAAATGGAATGGGATCTCAGTGACTTTGACCACAGCAGGGTTGTTGGTCCCAGATGGGCTGGTTTGAGTATTTTTGAAACTACAGACCTCCTGGGACCGTCAAGCACAACAAACTCTTTTACGCAGAATCATGAAAAAAAAATACAAATAATAAAATAATAATAATAAAATAATTTTTTTTAAAAATCAGTGAATGGTAGCTCTGCAGTTGGAAACACTGTGATGAAAGAAGAGAATGGCTGGACTGTAGACTGTGACATATGGGCTACGGAGACTCAAACTGGAAACACCGCAGGTGGGATATCCCAGGACGGTGAAAAACACAATCAGAATTTTTTGTGGCTTGTAGCTTTCAGTCCATGTCTAGTGGCACATACAGAGACAGATGGACACAGTCTGGACACTGATTGAACCAATAAGGAGTCTGCCCATTACATGGGACATCCCACAATAACCAGGCTTTATGACCGCAGTTGTAAAGAGCAATTATTTGATTTACTTTAGCGTTTTGGACTTCTTCCAGGCCTTCAGTTTCATCAGATTATTTTTGCACAAAATTGCTAAAGATTGTTTATTACATGATGATCAGACCTACAGGTGCTCCCTTGGTGAGTGTACTTGGTTGGCGCATGTGTTGCATTATTTGTGATTGCATGTTGCTCAGGCTTACAGATTGGTCTTGCTGAGGCAGAAGAAAGCACTGCCTTCTGGAATTGGCACAACTTTTTCTTTAGGAGGAGCGAAATCAGCCACATTCAGCTGAGTCCCTCCTTCTTTTTAGGGAGAGAAAACCCAAATAAATAAACGAATACAATGAAAATAGAGAAAGCTGCTAAAATGTATTTTGCAATTGTATTCAACTGTATTATTCGAATTGATATTTTCACATTTTTGTGTACCTTCGTCATCTCCTTCATCTTGCTCCTCCTCTTCCTCATACTCATCCATGTCAATCTGAATGAAGAAAATAAGTTAAAAATCCTGAGCACAGACCTGAGAAATCCCTTCTATGATAAATAAAATCATCAAATCATACCTTCTCCTCTGTATTCTCTTCTTCTCCATGCTCTGCCTCTTTCTTTGCTCTGTAAGACATGAAAACAAAAGAAATGCACAGATAACTAATAGAGAGAGAGAGAGAGGCAGAGAGAGAGAAAGAGAGAGAGAGAGAGAGAGAGAGAGAGAGAAGCACAGAGAGAGAGAAAGACAGAGACAGAGAGAGAGGGAGAGAGAGAGAGAGACATAGACAGAGAGAGAGGGAGGGAGAGAGACACATAGAGAGAGTCATAGGGAGAGAGACACATAGAGAGAGAGGGCAAGAAAGAAAGAAAGAGAGAGAGAGAGAGAGAGAGAGAGAGAGAGAGACAGAGAGAGAGAGACAGAGACAGAGAGAG
>JAQMYF010000015.1:16315745-16332781 GCA_030014195.1 Neosilurus mollespiculum
TGCCCTCGCCCAGAGTCGGCTGAGATGGGCGCCAGCCTCCCTGCGACCCTAATTAGGATTAAGCAGTTCAGAAAATGGATGAATGAATAAACTTTTTTGTGTATGCTCTGACTGAACAATAACATGACTTGGGGCTATATTAATAACTCAAGCTAGTGTGAAGTTAATAAACAGCTCCAGAGGGTGTAATTATGAACCAGACTTAGTCATGCTTCTATGCTACAGCTATTGAATGGGGCACAAATGCCACAAGGTCCCAAAAGACTGTACCGCAAGCAGTTCATTATACTCTTATCATCAAGGTCAATCATCCCTTTATTTAGCACATAATTTACACGCTATTATTCCAAAATTGCTGAAATGAAAGGCAACAGTGAAACAGACTGATATAACTATTTTGGCCTATTCATGGGAAAAAGGGGGTTGATTTATTTTTGAAACCTTAATTCAGCTTTGCCCCTCTATAATGTGCCTATATTATATATATAGTATTGTATTGTATATATATATATATATTGCACTGTATATACTTTCCTCATGCATAGTGTAAATAGCTGTGCTGTACAGTACTTTGCAGCAATGAGATACTGGGTGAAGGTGGGATATACCCCGAACAGCTTGCTACACCATCATAGAGCAACACATGCACAACCATTGACACACACACACACACACACACACACACACACTCAAATTCCCACTTATGGGCAATTTGAAACAGCCAGTTACCCTAACATGCATGTCTTTGTACTTTGAAAGGAAACCGGAGTACCCAGAGAAAACCCACGCAAGCACAGGGAGGGCATGCAAACTCCATACAGAAACACCCCCACTGAGCCAGGGATTCGAACCCAGGACCTTCTAGCTGTGAGGCAGGTGTGTTCACCACTATGCCACTGTATTGCTATGGCTTGTTTAAAGCATATTTTGTTTTTAATACCATATGTCATACTCCACTTATTCTTCTCATATTTGTATTTTCTGTGCCTTTGGTAATTTACCTCTAATCTACCTCTGCTCTGCTACCTCTGTATGTATACTGTACAGTCCTGTCATATTCACCACATATAAATAAAGGTCTCTGAAATGTAACAGACATGAACACACACACACACACACACAAACAAGTTCAGACTGACTGGGCACTCCGGACACAAGTCTAAGAGGTCGTAACACTCTGAAAGCTCGGAGTGCTTTCACGTCCAGGCCTCCTGGCTTTCCAGGCATGTGGTGGGTATTCCCAGGTTTATGTGTTGCAGTCTCCAACACCACACTGAACAACCTGCAAAACACAAATACACACACAAGTAAGCACCCCACACACACAAATGTAAAGGCCTTAAATAACAATAATAGTAGAGATATTTAAGCTCTGCCTAAAAGCGGAGCTCTAAAAATGCATGCATGTGTAAGTTCAGGAACATGTATACGAAATGTAATAGAATAAGAGAATAAGCTGCGAAGTGAAAGTGCACTCAGCGCCGGCGGCAGTGGCACGTGATATATATTTTTCTAGCCATTTTCTTTATTTATCGTGTTGCCTGTGTGGGCACGAGGTAGCATGAGGTAACAGTAATTATACTAGATGGCAACTGCAAGGTAATACACCACCTGAATATATAATAAGGATAAGGATAAATATGCAAGCGAGAGATTACTTAAATAGGAACCGACACAGAGAGCCAGGAAGGTCATAAAGATGACATACCCCACAATGACAATAACAAAGTCCAGCAGGTTCCAGCCATTGCGTATGTAGGAGCTGGGGTGCATGACCAGACCATACGCCAGAATCTTTAGGAAGGTTTCCACTGTGAAGATGATCAGAAAGATGTACTCCACTTGTTCCTGTACATATGCATAGAAAGGACACAGAGTCTTCAATTTGGACAACTTTAACAACATCAAAAATAAGACTAGCACAACAAACTTAGATACAAGAATAACTTAATATTAAAAACGAGTAAACCAAGATTCACTTTTAACAGTGAGGCGCTTGGGGGCGTGGCCAAGTGGGGTTGTGTCCTGTTGATGTATAAATTACCTTGTGGGTGCTTGTTCCAGTGAGGAGGATAAAGGGAGAGAGGGAGCACGAAGTTGCACTATTTTTCCGGGAGATGAGCGCACAGCTGCGTGTGCGGGCTGCATGTGAGTGGGTCAGAGCCCGGAAGAAGAGAGCAAGATCGTGCGCATACTGTTTTCTGCATTAATGCTGCCATCATAGAATTATATGCTGCCTTTAAAAAGAGCACTGACACAACCCCATACCCTGTTAGACCCTGCCGTTTGAAATTGTTAACAGTCTGGATGACCTTTTCTTTTTTCTTGTCTGGAGCATATGGTGTAGGTTTCTTCCAAAGAAACATCTGGAATCCTGATTTATCTGACCACAAAAAAATTTTTAAGTGGCGTTTGTGGAAGTAACTCTGTACTGTAACCACGTGGTTATATCCTTGAAAAAGAGATCCTGATATTTCAGTGGGACTCACCTGGTTAAATAAAGGTTAAATAAAAAAAATGTAATAAATCAGTAATAGATGAATGACGGCTCTTGATGCAGTGCTGTTTGGGGATCAGAGATCATAGGTGTACAGATTAGGATTGTGTCCTTGCCTTTTACGTACTAAAATTCCTCCAGATTCTTTTAATCATTTAACAGTCTTATAGTTTGTAGAGGGTGAAATATGTGACCCATCACATCAAATCAGGTACCAAGTTGCATTTTGGGCCGTATGAGTTATGCTTATTTCGATATTTCTGGCTCAATAAGCTCCATTTTAGTACCAAAATCATTCATGTAGCAGGTCTGGTTGCTGAAATATAACCAGTTGTGCAGGGAATTTAGATTTCAAAATGAATAATTTTGAGAAAACCAGGTTAGAAACTTAACAACCAATGAACTTCAAAAACATCCTATATTAAAAATATCACCATGAAATTTTTTTCAAATACACTGAAAGAATCATTCATTTTCGGAACCCCTTATCCTAACTAGGGTCGCGGGGAGGCTGGAGCCCATCTCAGCCGACTCTGGACAAGGGCAGAGTATACCCTGGACATTTAAACTCACACTTAGGGGCAATTTGGAACAGCCAGTTAGCCTAATGTGCATGTTCTTGGGCTTTCGGAGAAAAACCGGAGTACCCGGAGGAAAACCATGCAAGTACAGGCAGAACATGCAAACTCCACACAGAAATGCCCGAGCCCAGGACTCGAACCCAGAACCTTCTTGCTGTAGGGCGAACATGCTAACCACTTCACCACACTGCCACCCACATGCGTGTAAAAACAAATGAAATCAAATTTAGACATAACTGCTCTTGGCGGCACGGTGGCGCAGTGGTTAGCATGTCCACCTCACAGCAAAAAGGTCCCGGGTTCGATTCCCGGGCTCAGGCTTTCTGTGTTGGGTTTGCATGTTCTTCCCATGCTTGAGTGGATGTCCTCCGGGTACTCCGGCCTCCTCCCACAGTCCAAAAACATGCACATTAGGGAAATTGGCTGTTCCAAATCACCCCAGGTATGAGTGTGAGTGTGAATGGTTGTGTTTGCGTTTCTCTGTGATGGCCTGGAGATCTGTCGAGGGTGTACCCCACCCTCGCCCAGAGTCGGCTGAGATGGATGCCAGCCTCCCCGCGACCCTAATTAGGATTAAGTGGCTTAGAAAATGCATGAATGGATGATAACTGCTCTCTTTTTTATTTGCATTTTCCATACTATCCCAAACTTTATTTCAGGGTCGTAGGATTACGTTGGTGACTAATGCAGAAACTACTAACTACTTACATCTATGAGCATGAGTGCTCTACACTGATTTCCTGCTTATTTGACTTTAAAATAGGGATGGGAGGATGGAGAATTAGTGAGCATTTTGAAGGATTACCAATCTGTTGATGTTTGTGCTCTCTCTCTCTCTCTCTCTCTCTCTCTCTCTCTCTCTCTCTCTCTGTCACACACATTCACTCTCTCTCTCTCTCTCTCTCTGTCTGCTCTCCATTTTCTATTTAATTATATTTTATTGATATAGCACTTTTAACAATGGGCATTGTAAAGAAACAGCTGTACAGAAATTTGGATATAAAACTTAAATGAATGTTATCACTCATGGGCCGGCCAGAGGCAGTGGCAGCAGGGGAAACAATCCTGACATAAGGAGAAAACCTTCAGCGGAACCGTACTCAAATGAGGAATCCATGCTCATCTGGAAAGCCTCAGTGCATTTTTAAATAAGTAAATTTCCCTTCAGTAACTATGTACTATCAGGTTAAACCCCAATAAGTGTGTTAAAAGGAGCTCAGTGTATTAAAAGAGCATTGGCTTTATTAGAGTGTTAGTTTCTTATCATCATCATCACCTTTATTGACAGACTAGAATTGTCCATTAGAAAGACACACAAGACACTTAGGGAAGGAGAGAGAGAGAAAGAGAGAGGGTGGGGTACCAATGCTTCCAGAAGGGTGACTCGTATTATATAGCACTAAAATAAGGATTTGTCAGCAGCATAATAACAGAGTTCTGAGAATCATTCAATCGACAAATAAATTTAAACATTAATTTCCTCAATAAGGCCTGAAAAGCACATTCCTGCATTAGAGAACAATACACTAGCACTACACCTCTCATCTCTGCTTTTCAACAGGCTCTGTGTACAGTCATTATAGGCAACCTGAAGCTTGTACGAGATTACCTTTTTTAAATTAGTTCACAATAAAGCAGTATAGAGAGGAGTACAATACACATTAAAAAGACATATTTTGACATCATCAGAGCATATAGAAAATTTCTTGCCAACATATTAGCTTGACCATATAATACACGGCATGCCTATATATGTCAGGGGCGTACAATGTTATCCGTAAAGGGCCAGTGTGGGTGCAGGTTTCCATTCCAACCAAGCAGGAGGCACACTTTCCACCTGTTTAAACCACTAATCACAACAAAGACTGAATCGCACATTACGGTTTCAATTTTGAAGCCAGATGGAGGGAATCTTAGTGAAACCACCCTGCTATAAGATCTCATTGCAGAGTAGTACGATTGGAAGCTCAAAAACCTGGAGAAATTTGACCGCTGAAGGTCAGAGTATCCTGAATTCCTCTTTTGTGCTGACGCTTGTAATTAATTGAACTTTTTATTTTTTTTTTTTTTAAAACCAGCCCTAGCTGAAATTTGGCAAAATGTCTTTAAATTAAATGTACATCCCAGATGTAATTATTTCTATTTCCTCATCTTTTCATTCCATTTGAGTAAAACTTCCTACAATAAAGTGGTCTCACCAAGATGGCAGCACTCTGACTTCAGTTTTTGCTGTGTGGATGCACGTTACAGTATTTTTGTAGATTGCTGGTTTAAACAGGTGGAAAGTGTGCCTCGTGTTTGGTTGGAATGAAAAAGTGCACCCACACTGGCCCTTTGTGCATAAGATTGGACACCCCTGGTATATGTCATCATCATCAGCTATTTAATCTGTAATAAAGTGCCACAGATATTTTATAACATTAAAAATGCAGATCACTTGCCCTGATAAATAAAATTCTGGTACTTATCCTCTTTTGCTGTAGATATCATAACCATGCTCTTTTTAGCATTATATTGCACATCATAATGGATTCCATATATTTAGCAGCTAATGACATCATCTGCTTGTAGCTTTAAGTTACTTATATTTGCAGGTAACATTGGGATACACACCACACAGAGAAATCCATGTGCTTTAATCGTTATCTCTTTTGGCCCAGAGAGATGGTCAGAACCAAAAACGAAACAATTTCGCAGCAGCAGAAACATCCTCAAACAACATTAAGCTTTGATATAATATGTTATAGCACAATCCATTCCACTGGATTAACATCAACACAAATGTAATTATGAAAATGCAGCATTTCACTGTGCACTGTTGTAGTGACTCATATAAATAGCATCAGCAGTGATAGCAAGATAATGGACCTTAGTCAACACCTTCGCCAACTAATATTTACTCACTCACTCATTTGCCAAATGGCTTAATCCAACATGTCTTCGGACCCTGAGAAAACCCACACAAGCATGGGGAGAACATGCAGACTCCACACAGAAATGCCCTCACCAAGCTCAAAACTCGAAACCAGGACCTTCTTGCTATGAGGTGGACGTGATAACCACCACGCCACCGTGCCACCCCCCAAACAAACAAAAAATCCAATATCGTTTCAGTCACAGTTACATTCGATAAAAATGTAATCTAATTGTATGCAGTTTTCAGGTTTGGATCAACAAACTCAATCAACTTTTAATGGTTGTATTAGCTGCATTCATTCATTCATTCATTTTCTGAAGCGCTTATTCCTAATTAGGATCGCGGGGAGGCTGGCGCCCATTTCAGCCGACTCTGGGCGAGGGTGGGGTACACCCTGGACAGCTCGCCAGGCCATCGCAGGGCCATCAGTCACACAACCTGTATTAGCTGCATACTGCATTCATCTCATTCAGTTATTCATTTGCTGAACGACTTAATCCTATTACGGACCCGGGGAGACTAGAGCCTATCTCAGCCGACTCGCCTAAACAGCTCACCTGTCCATCACAGAGCCAACACACATACAGCCATTCACACTCACACTTCTACCTAGGAGCAATTTGGAACAGCTAGATAGCCTAATGTGTATGTGTTTGGACTGTGGGAGGAAACCGGTGTGCCCTTAGGAAACCCACACATGCTCGGAGAGAACATTCACACAGCAATGCCTTCGCCAAGACCTCCACACAGAAATGCCCTGCCTAATATGCAAGTGAAGGAGGAGAGAGGAAACCAGAGAGGAAAGAGAGAGGAAACCAGAGTGCTTGGAGAAAATCCACACAAACGTGGGCAGAACAGGCAAACTCCCCACAGAAACGCCCCAGAACCTTCTTTATGTGAAGCGACAGTGCTAACCACCACTAAACTATTTCTTTTAACTTAAAAAAAAATTAGTGTCCAGGCTTCATTTAAATATTCATACATTCATTTGCTCCACCTCTTAATCCTCCTTGGGTCTTAGCCGACTCTGGACGAAGGCAGGGTAAACCCTGAACAGCTCTCCAATCCAGCACAGTTCCAACACACACAACCATTCACACTCACACCTAGGGACAATTTGGAACAGCCAGTTAGCCTAATGTGCATGTCTTTAGACTGGGGGAGGAAACCAAAGTACCTGGAGGAAACCCATGCGAGCACAGGGAGAACATGCAAACTCTAAACAGAAACGCCCAAGCCCAGGACTTCCTTGCTGTGAGGCGGACGTGCTAACCACTACGCCACCATGCTGGCCTGCATTAAAATTTAAATTTCAGACATCACAGCAAAGCCCAGCAATCCATGTTTACTTTCCTTGCAAGACACTGAACTGCTTTGACTTTAAAGATCTCTGAGATTGTGAATATATAATGTTTGATCCCTGTTGACAACAAAAATTAATGCAGTATGATGGGAAATTAACATTCCAGAAGGATCAGAGATGAGTTGGCTCAGTGCAAGGAGACACACACACACACACACACACACACACACACACTTACTTATTAACTGCATCCCTCCCCCTCTGCACCTGGCATCTGAGATCTGGCTTTAAGCATCACCACACAGCAGTGTAGAGAGGAAAGAGGGGGATGGAGAGAGATTTAGGCACAAAAATGAGTGATGGAGTGATGTGGGAAAGAGATGGAGAGAGGAAAGCAGAGTAAGCTGCTTATCGGAGCCAAGAGAATTTAAAGCCGACAAACAAACAGGCAAGTCAAAATCTCCCCTGACCACCCTCCACACGGCAACTCTCAGAAATTTTCTTTGCCCCTTTCTCAGATCTAAAACAATTATTTATCTTCCGCATGATGCTTCTATACCTTATGTATGGCTTGAAAGAGAATCCAGAGATTCACAGTACAAGGTTTTCAAGGACATGTTCTGTGTTAGCCTCGTATCTCTTTTCCCACCAGGTCATTATTTTTTGGTAAAAGGATTTCTGGAGAAAACCCACTGAGGTTAACATCCCATTATCCAGACAGCTTTGAATAACATGCTGAGCTACTCCTTTTGGGCTTTAGGTTCAAGTGCCCTTCTTTGCACCAGTGCCCTTCTGCCCTTGAATAAGGCACTCTCCCTCAATCAACATAGCGCCTTGATTTCTTTTGCGTCAGGAAGAGAGACAGCCCCCACCCATCCTGGTAAATTAAAGGTTAATTAGGACTGAGGGACTATAGAGGGATTCATCGTGGCCGAAGTGTAAAAGCGAATGTGTGCTGATAACACTGAATAGATTAGGACGCAGCAGGGGAATGTTTTACTGGTGTCTTACTGGTTTTCAGATTTATCTCACTTACCCACTCACTCATTTGCCAAACTGCTTAATCCTACTATTAGGGTCACAGGAAGGCTAGAGCCTATCTCAGCCAATACTGGTGCAAAGACAGGGTACACCCTGAACAGCTCGCTAGACCATTGCAGGGCAACACACAGCCATTCACACTCACATCCACACCTAGGAGCAATTAGAAACAGCCAATTAGCCTGATGTGCATGTCTTTAGACTGTGGGAGGAAACCGGAGTACCTGAAGGAAACCCATGTAAGCACCGGGAAACTGTTGGGTAATGGAAAATGAGAAGAAGGGGAAATGAACCCAGGGACAGTGAGACAGGAGAAAGGATAAGCATGTCAGGGACTTTAAACTTTGGCACGATGAGTGGTAAAGGGAGAGAGCTGGCTGACATGATGGAGCAGAGAAAGGTGGACATATCATGTGCACGAGACCAGCTGGAAAGAGAGTAAGTCCAGGAAGATTGGTGGTAGATTGAATTTGTTCTACCACGGTGTGGATGGGAAGAGAAATGGTGTAGGGGTAAACGGGAAGGTGAAGTTCATTAGGAGTGTGTTGGGAGGGATGTTGAATGTCATTAGTCCCCCACAAGTAGAGTGTGTGAGAGAGAGAGGAGAGGGTTGACTTCTGAAGACAAGTAGATAGAGTGGTTGAGAGTGTTCCCAAGGATGAAAGAGTGGTGATTGGAGTGGACCTGTTGGTGAGGTGAACAGAGATGATGGGAGAGAACTGTTGAAGGGCAGAAGGTTGTAGATATTGTGAAAATAAATGTTAGTCACAAAGAGATATTTTAAGAAGAGAGAGGAACACAGAGTTCACAGGCTTGCAGGCGGACTATGTCCTATGCAGGTAGTCTGTAGGATAATTTTAGAGGTGGGGAAGAGGAGGTAAGGAGTGAGAATTAATCAAATATTAGATGATGGAGTTAGAGGAGGTAGACAGCTGTGTGAAGATCAAAGGGGAACTAAAACAGTCGTTCGATACCAGCGAGGGGAAGCCGGACGACTGGACAGCGGAGAAAGCTAGGAAGGTACTTGGGGTGACATATGGACAGAGGAGGACAAAGAGACTTGGTGGTAGAATGGGAATGTTCAGGAAACCATCAACGAGAAGACATTAGTGAAACAGAAGTCAGCTGCTCGGAGAGATGAGGAAAGCAAACAGGAGTACAAAGAGATGTGGGGAAAAGGTGGAACGAGAGGTGGCAAAAGCTAAGGAAGAGGCATCAAATGAGTTAATGAGAATCTGAACACAAAGGAAGGAGAAAAATACTTATTAAGACTGGCCTGGCAGAAGCATCAAGCAAAGATGTATTCTGGATCTGTGTCGTTTGCCTGATTAATTAACGTCAGCTTTTTTTATTTAGAACTTGAAATACAATTCAGAACTGGCTGAACTGTCTGCCTAACTCTTTTTGTTAAACCTTTTTATTTGTATATTGCATCCTTGTCCCTCCTTCTACACACCTGTGTGACAAAGTATTCAGGAAATGTGAGACCTGTGTTAAGGAAACTGCAGATTATTTGCTAAAAAGAGTAGCATTACCCTCCCTAAATAAAAATTGATTCTTTTTTGTTTGTGGATATTATAAAATCTGAATGTGTTTTTTCACACAGTTATCATTTGCTAAATTTGTGCCTCAATACCCACATCTAGACAAAACATAGCTTCTGAATTAGGAACCTGACTCTGCTATAAGTGTATGTAGCGTGAAGACATCCATCTGCAAAATCAGAAACAAACCCAATGAGCCAAAAACAGTCACTTTTATCTATTTCTGTTGAGAGCAATTTCTTGGGTTATTATAGCGATAAACATCTCACTTTCTAACATGCATTTCTTTCATTATGGTTCGTTCAGGTTGGAGGAGCGAAAGGATTTGTGTCAGTGTTCGGGGCAGTTTGTTTTGCTTCATTTACATGCAAATTGCACCGCTTCACTGACTCCAGATACAGCCGTTCCGACGGGACTGGCAGAAGGCTATGCCCGAAGGGTCAGTCTCCAACAGTGTGATGATGTGCAACCTTATTAGGCTTCTCTTTCTAGCTCTTTCTCTGGTCTTTTCTTGCAAGCCCTATGGTAATCCCTCTTAGCATACAACTTCTTGGTTCACTAATCATCTATGCATCAATGAGACACCATGCATTCTCCCTAGCATACATGGAACTCATACAGCTCTGAGACTTGCCCTCATGGATGGCCCATTAAACACAATTGTCATAAAAGTTGAAATATCTTTTGTATTACAGTCACAAAAAAAAAAAAAACAGCTAAATTTACTTAAATCACCACTTAGCAGTGTTGACCCGGGGTCCTTTTTGATCTGTGCATTCTCTTGATTCTTGTGACCTTTCGAAGGGTCAGAGTACACAATTCATTTAGCTGATGCAGACTTCCTAATCCTCAGATGGATGCCGTGCTCCTTTAAGGCTTCACAGCTGAAGAGTCTGAAAATGGTCAGACTCTATGAATATAAAAGCACCAAAGCACCATGACAGCATGTAGCTCATGGGGGATGCGAGGATTAAAATTGTTTATTGGATACAAATATAAATTGAAGCACTCAGAGAGATTACATTCCACAAGGGAAAAAGGTGGTGTATCGGCCACATGTGCTCACAGTCTTGGCTGGACAGGATTACAGTACTCAGCTGACAGGAAATTCATTTCTCTATCTCCACAAACAGCAACCACGAATATGAACAAGCTAATCCAGTGCTGTTAAATAATGATGGAAGTTTCCAGAAATATAAAAGCACACAAGGTTGACAGGGCAGAGAAGAAACTGTTATTCTGGTTATATTAAATCCGGGGATTCACTAGTGAGATTGCCGATACCCTCAGCTCCTTGCCAGCGTGTGCATTTTTAGAAAGTGGGAAAAGAGTAAAACAAACTCTGAGGTTTAAACTGTATAAGTCACCAGAATATAAAATGATGAAGTAACAGATAAATTATCTTACAAAAATACCTACATTTTTATTTTTTATTACTAGTGTGGCATGGCGGCATCGTGGTTAGCATGTCGGCCTCACAGCAAGAAGGTGCTGGGTTCGAGTCCCAGGCCCTTCTGGGTGGAGTGTCCATGTTCTCCAGATGCTTGCATGGGTTTCCACTGAGTACTCCGGATTCCTCACACCGTACAAAGCAATGTGCTGTTTCCGATTGTATACATGGTTGTTCCAGATTGGCCCTCGATGTAAGTGTAAGTGTGAATGGGTGTGTGTAATAGCCTTGTGAGCTGTTCAGGCTGTTCCCCAACTTCACCCAGAGTCAGCTGAGATAGGCTCCCCGCGACCCCAGCAAGATATAGCAGTTTGGCAAATAAATGAATGACAGGTCTACACATTATTACAGGAATTAACTCATCTTCGATAACCACTTTCACGGTCAGAGTCACATGGATCAAAAGTCTGCACACTCCCATGTGACAACGCCTACACATGTATACAGTCAAAGGTATGTGGAGGCAGAGGTTTACAGAGGCCTGATCATGGTGCCCATTTTGTCATTTTCATGATCACCCACAATGCACTGTGTCACAATACATTATTGATTTTCGGCTTTGTCCCATGCACACACAGATTTCTTCATATTCTCAAGATCTTTTACTGATATTATGTAATGTAGATGATGAGGTATTCATTCATTTTCTAAGCCGCTTAATCCTAATTAGGGATGCGGCGAGGCTGGTGCACATCTCAGCCGACTCTGGGCGAGGGCGGGGTACACACGGGACAGGACCACTGCAGGACCAACACACACACAACCATTCACACTCTCATTCACACCTAGGGGCAATTTGGAACAGCCGATTAGCCCACTGTGCATGTTTTTGGACTGTCGGAGGAAACCGGAGTACCCAGAGGAAACTCACAAGGAAACACAGGGAGAGCAACTACACAGGAACGCCCGAAACTGGGAATCGAACCCAGGCCTTCTTGCTGTGATGCCAACGTGCTAACCACTGCACCACCGGGCTACCGAGAAATTCAAAGTCTTTGCAAGTTTTTTTGAAGCTCTGGCCATATGCCCTTTTTATATCCAATCATGTTACTGATTTGTTACCTATTAACCAAATTAGTTGCATTATTTGCCTCCTTCTGGCAGGTTCTTTTCAGTACTACTTTCTTTTTCAGCCATTTGTTGCTCCCGTTACAACTTTTCTGTGTGTTGCAGCCATAAAATTTAAAATGAGCAAATATTTTTCTCACTTTCAACATTTCTTGCACGATGTATTTTTTATGTTCTATTGTGAATAAAATATGACATTATCTGATTTGTAAATCATTGCATTCTGTTTTTTATTACCCCTCAGCCAGTGAAGGCTGGAGGGGTATTGTTGTTGCCTTGGCGGCCGAGCGGACGGGCGGGCGGCGTGACAATATCTTTGTCCGAGCCATTGCTCGGCTCACGCACAGGCCAGCTTTATGAAATTTGGCACAGGCACTCCCTATGACCTAAACCTGTGCGTGGGGTACCTAATTTGCATATGTGACCTTTTACCTTGGCACATGACCTTGAACATATAAAGTTTGTCCGGCCCATTGCTCAGCTTGTGCACATGCCATCTTTCTGAAATGCTTTTGTCCTCCATGCGCGTGAAGCATCCTGGCTGAGGGGTTACGACGTTTTATAGAACGGCTATTTTTAAAAGTTTACACAGCATCACATTTTTTTTGAAATTGGGGCTGTATTAATATGCACTAGTATAATAAATAGCACATTTTTTTTAATATACTACATAGGAATCTGTAGTACCTGATTGATTCATTTTCTTCGTGGTTATTTGGTTCGTAGCCAATCTGATTGGTTTGTCATCTTGAGATAATAGTTATTATCCACTTCCCAAACAGGCAAAATTTTGAAATCTTAGAAATGCAACAAAATTATGTGGCAAAAGAAATATTAAGATAGCAACACAACATGCACTTTGGGGTTTTCAAAAGTAAAAAGACATTTTTTCAAACACTGAACAAGTTTCAAAAGCCATAACAGAGTTTGTGGGACTATTGTCATAGTGTAAATTTTAAAAAATAATAATATAAAAATCAAATGTTTTTGCTTATGTTCCTCTGTAGTATATACTTAAACTATTATTTGCTTCAGGCTCAGTGAATTACGGTGAATATCCCGATAGCTATTCACCAATATTCACCTCATTTTCGGCAGATAATTCTTAAATTTTCAGCTGATAGGAAGAAAGGAATAGAAGAAATGTGTGGGATATCACAGTGGCCCAATGGTAGCATTACAGCCCCACAGTATATTGTAATTTCACTACAGAAGTAAAACGTGTGCCTATTAGTATATTAAGTACAATAAATGTATGTTAAAGCTGAATATGCCATGCACACCTCATTTTCAATATAAGCAATCTTTCCAACCACAATCCAAACACCGATAACTATCTCTGCCTTGGTCCTTAGCCATATTTCAAATGTAAGTATCTTAATTCCCTGAAATGCCTCATTCACTTCTCTGTGATCATTATTACTCACCAGGTCATGGTTGGTAGCATTGGAGTCATCCTCAGGAAAAGGCTTGGATACTCCCAGAGCCACACAGTTAGCAAAAATGGCTAAGAGAATAAAGATATCAAAAGGTCTGAACACCTGAGTCAAGGAAACAGTGGATTATTTATTATGATGGTAATCTTGGCTAGAAAGACAGACAGACAGCCAGATAGACAGATAGATATATGGGAAAGGCAAGATCTGATTGGTTCTCCATATCTGGATAATTAACAGTTGAAAGGCAGAGAGCCACAATGGTCCAACCCCCAAAAAACTGAAAAATGTGAGACGTGTAAAAGGTGTGCTGTTAAATGACAAAAAAAGGAGTTCCCTACATCTTCCTTATGACCTTGAATCATACCGTGAGCATTATCCCAGATTTCTTTATATTGCAAAAACGTTCATATCATTTTTTTTTTTTAAATAATAAAAATAAAAATAAAAAAATACAGTTTTCTGTTGGTTAGACCATTCTGGTTCTCAGCCCTTCAATTACAGTATACACTGAAGGTGAGGCGGATGTCACTAAATATTTCCATTTTTTTTTTTTTTTTTTGTTTGTCCACCCAACTTTATCTTGCCATCATCAGGGTCTGACGGGGAAAGAAGCCATCATAAGCTGTATGCACCAAGCTGAAATGTGGCTGCCAGTTGAGACTCCGCCTGTTAGCCTGCAAACTCTAGCCGAATGGTTCTCTAATTTTGAAAAATGTTCATTCTAGACTTATTCCAATTTATTCTAAACGCAGCAACATTTGGAATAAAACTATTTGATATACAGTCAGTGGTAAGCTGCTTTTTACACCAGGGAAGGTAGGTATAGTACAACAGTTGCCAGACTTTTCTTACAAATTTTCTTTTAAAAAATGTCAAATTTACTTAGATATTTATACAGATGGCCCTGCAATGGCCTGGCGAGTTGTTCATGGTGTACTCTGCCCTCACCCAGAGTCGGCTGAGATGGGCACCAGCCTCCCCTGCGACCCTAATTAGGATTAAGCGGTTCAGAAAATGAATGAATGAATGAAAAAAGTTAAATTTACTTAGTTATTTATACAGATGGCCCTGCAATGGCCTGGCGAGCTGTTCATGGTGTACCCTGTCTTCAGCTGAGTCAGCTGAGAGGGGCGCCAGCCTCCCTGTGACCACAAGAAATTTCATAAGGCAATAATCTCAGCATGGAACAGAATCTTGTAGAATCCATGCAGTGAAAAATTTAAGATCAAAGGAAGGCTGTACTCAGTATCAGTATAATGTATAGTAAAGTATTACAAAAAAAACTTTTTTCTTCATTTATTTACATATTTAGTTAACGAGTAATCCATCAGAGTCTCAGTGCATGAAACTCTAAAGTTGTTCCCTGTAAATGCTCTGCATATCAGTGTGAAACACAAAGCATTCTCAATGTTAATTGCAGTACTGCTAAAGGATACTTCCACTCAACGATGGACAGTGCAGCCCTGCGGATGGGGTTGTTCAGCTTAAGGCAGAAGAGGGCTCTTGGTGCTCGTTGCACCTGGTTGGAGCCCTGTACCTGCTTCTTGCCATGCTGGTTCTTCTTCCTCTGTGTTCCTATAGAGCTGGTGTTTGAGTTGAATGTGTCTGTGCGATTTATCCTTGGGTTCCCACTGTCTTCCCAATAGTCCTCCTCATCCTCTTCTCTCTCGTCCCCGTCTCCTCCACCCTCTTCCTCCTCCTCCCCTTCTTCATCGCCTTCCTCTGTCTCTTTGCTGTACCTATTACCTGAAGAAAGCACAGTGTGGAGTGGAAATCATTTACACTGATATTTAGAGCTTAATGAACATACCAAATTTACAACTGACACGGGATCATTCAATGTGTTGATTCATGAAACGCTACATTAGAACAAGCTGGAATATTTCCGATACCTGTATATCATGTCAGTGTTGTGTTCTATCCAGTTTTTAAAAATTGCATCGATATTTAAAGTGTGCCAACAACCTGCTTAAGTCAGTATTCTGGGTTTCGAATTACGATTAGGAAAATTATGTGTATATACTGTAGTTCTTGACTTCCAAGTGTCCGAAACCAGGTTTTTCAGTAGTGTCTTAAGTAATTAATCAGAGATTTGGTAGCCTGAGAAAAGAAATCACTTTTTTTTTGCTGTCAAAAGTAATATGCAAAAGAAAACTTTTATTTTAATATAGGCACATCTCTTACAGTCACTTATACTCAGATTTATACACAAAGTCCCATCTGCATGTGTAGATCTCGTACTCAGTTATGAATAACATTTTCAGTATTATTATGTTCAGTAACGTTCAGTTTATGAAATAAAGAATATCCACTAAGTAACATTTTATTTTCATGGCCAAAATTTCAAACAATAAGTGTTCATAATTTTTAATTAACATTTAATAGAAATGGATATATATGAATGGTCTAGAGGTCAAATGATCTAAGTAATTTTTGTCAATTGAAAAAAATCAATATTAAAGTCATTTTGAAAATGAATGCTTTGCTTGACTAAAAGTTTTATCATGTGATTTTTTTTTTTACAACCTAACAAATTTTGTATTGGATAATATTCTTATTAAAATATCTATATGATTAACATGTAAAAAAATGAAATCAAATAAAATTGAAAAAAATTTGACTTGGATCACTTTTACGTTGACTCGGATTTATTTTGCATATGCAAAGGGATGGTGTAGAGCAAAGATGCATTTTATTTACATATAAATAATGACAATAAATTAAAGATCTCTACATACCAATTCTATAAAGTAGAGTACACAGTAATAAATGAAACTGATTCAGTATTAGGTGTGATGACTTTTTGCTTTTAAAAATATAATGGCATCTTACAGAACCAGCCCCAGTTCTCCTGGAAACGTTGACTGTCACACTTGATTATTCATTTGCATGTAAATTGCAGCAGCCTTCATTATATTTTTGTCTGAAAAGTGGATTATTATACATAATATGCTGCTTTTTTTATTGACATAGTGTACTAACTTTTTTATTTTTTTAAATGAATTACAATTTGTGCTGGAAAAGTAATGTTTGGAAATCTAATGTGTTTTTGCACAATCTATAGCAGTTTATATAAGTTTATACAAAAAACATACGGTGCCTAAGACTTTTGCACAGTACTGTGTATATATACATACATACACACACACACACACACACACACACACACACATATATATATGTATATGTATATGTA
>JAQMYF010000015.1:16389284-16404102 GCA_030014195.1 Neosilurus mollespiculum
GCCCTTAACCCTCAATTGCTCAGTTGTATAAAAATGATAATTGTAAGTCGCTCTGGATAAGAGCGTCTGCCAAATGTTGTAAATGTAAATGTAAGCCTATCTGATATTACCCATCATTAAACCTTACATAACCTGTGCTTTGCCAAGTAATCAAAGTAAATGATCAAACTCAAAGAAAATGTATTTCCAGCAATGTAAAAGAATCTTAGGAAAGCCTGCTCACACCACTGGGTCATACATATTTTGATATATGGCTTCAGATTTTAAATCAGGTGACATCACTAGCTGGATCACAAACTGCCCTCCCCCCATATTGACTTCTCCTTGACCAATCAAAATTCAGCTTACAAGCCTTACCAACCCCTGCAGATGAAACACTAACACTAGATCAGCATCTGATTGTTGGTAAGATTTGACACTTAAGATTAGCTCACAGATGACTGCACCTGTATGCTGCCCCCAATTGGAATCGAATTCAGCTGCAACGGAAAGTTCTATACACGCCAGTCTTAAAAAAGTATGATTGAACTGGAAAAATGCTTCAGGTACATTTAGCTCACTAAAATTTCCAGTGGTGTCAATGATTGTGGAACGGTTTAACGTCAACAATTGTGGGGAAAAAAAAATATTTATTCTCACTCATTCACTCATTACCAAACCACTTAATTCTACTAGGGTCAAGGGGAGGTTGGAGCCTATCTCAGCCAACACTGGGCAAAGGTGGGGTACACCCTGAACAGCTCCTCAGACCATCGCAGGGCCAACACACACAAAACCATTCACACCTAGGGGAAATTTCAAACAGCCAAGTCTAAATGTGCATTTCTTTGGACTGTGGGAGGAAACCTGAGTACAAGGAGGAAACACACACAAGCTTGGGGAGAACAAACCCCACACAGAAACTCCCTCGCCAAGCCTGAGATTCGAACCCATGACCTTCTTGCTGTGAGGCGGACGTGCTAACCACAACGCCACTGTGCGCCCAGATAATTTATTAAAAAAGGATATTTTTAATAAATGTAATTTAACTAAAAGTTGGATTTTTCTCATTTTTTTCAATTTGAGATAAAATGACTTTAACAAAAGGTGGATCTTGTCTAACCTTTTCTTTTTCCCCCCCTTTTTTTTAAACTAATCTTTACCAGGGGTGGCAGTAATCATAGAGGGTATTGTATGTTATGACTGTGTGCTTTCCAAGGCCTTGTTTTTTTTTTTTTTTTTTTTTTTAATGCATTGTTTGACATTAATGAGATCTGAGAGTTGTTTTTATCCTATGCGTCCACCCCTCTCCGTAACTTAATCCCAGGCCCAGGTCTTTTCATGTTATCACTTCAAGTCATAATCACAATACTGTATTTTTTCTAATTTTTTTACAAAGACATGCATGTAAAAAAATGTTCTGGAAAAAATTACATAAAATGTGTATTTATATAATGAAAAATACATGTTCCTTAAAATAGATACATGCTGTTAGTATTTTATCCAGCAGAGGGCACTAGAGTTATACAATTCCTTTGTATTTTGTGAAGTATGTCAAAGATGTTATCTCAACAACAGAATTAAGCATTTTGTGTTTGTGTTTGTGTGTGTTTCTTTGTTTCTGCCTGCCTCAGTACCTCCATTCACAGACCAGCCATCTGAACTGAAGGGCTATTCCATCCACACACGTCTCTCAAAAGGGCCTCGAGGTTTTGGCTTTAACATTGTTGGAGGCAGCAGACCTAGAGAATTCCTGCAGGTGTACAGCGTCACACCGGGAGGCCCACCTGCCCTTAATACAGGTATGCCTGCACTGTGTTTCACAAGTTTTTATCCCTGCAGAGTCTAAAGTTAAGACTCCTGACATTAGACTGTCAACAGGGAGAGCAGGGCGCATGTGCAGTTCGGTTGTGAAAGTTACTGTCTGCGTGGGCCACAGGAAAGTTACACCTCCACTATTACGAAGAGAGAACTTTACAGCCCAAGTCAATCCTGGCGTTCTTTTTCCCATCCATGCAAAAACAACAAAGTCACTTCCACCATGAGACCCTACCTTAAATCAAGATTTATACCTTAGAACTATGGCTTCGAGGAAGACCAGGGCACCCTGGGCGGCCACTATTTTCATCTGATCACCCCTTTAAAATCAGAAAGGCTTGTGAACACAGGCACAAGCACATATGGATGTAAAACTGGATGTTTTCTATGTGTCAGGGCCTTAAAAATAGCTGCTAATGTGCAACTGACCCTAATGAGCCATTTACTCTTGCCTGAGTTGCGGAGAACAGAGATGTGAGATTTTTAATAAAGAGCAGTCAGTCCCTAGAGCGCATGCCCAACTGGTGACACATTCCCTTTAATATGTAAGTATAAATTCACTTACATAGATCATTGAATAATGAAAATACACACAAGAGGCCAGACAAAGTTCATGATTTCATTTTGAATTTCACTTTATTGCTAATATATACACATTTAACAAGTGGCTTACTGATGGATGTCCTGTAGGAGACAGAAGTCAATCCGATGTTGCTGATCTCTTGGTATTTTGTTTGGCTTGTTTTTAAAAGGGATTATTGATGCTCCAGTGAACAACTGGATGACCCACAATCCTTAAGTGACACCATACAGTCCGAGATATGACTATAATCATGAAACTAACACAGTCAGCTTCTCACTGTGTATTTCATCTTGGTAAGCCACCAGAAAAAAAAGACAAAAGAAAGATATGGCAGATTTGTCTTCAGAATTTGTAAGTTATAGCACTTTAGTGAATTAGCCAAGAAGAAACTTCGGAAATAAAGTTATTGTGATAAAGGTAGGTAGTAATGTGTGTTGATTTTTAAGCACCTGATTAATATCAAACTTGATCGACATCATTTAACAGGAAGAAATTTGGCAAAAGACTTGTATCCAATTGTCTTTATATAAGGAAATGGAGTGCGAAAGTGTGACGGTCTCATATGAGGAGTGTGGGGTCTCAAGAGGATACATGTCTGGTTTCTGTACTGTGGTTGACCAAGGAAACATTTAAGAATTTTTGTTACACCTTCCCACTGTGCATGCAGCACATATCATGAACTGAAAGCTGTTTGGTATGGGAACTATTAAACATATGACTTTAACAGGCTTGATATTATATAAGTCAACCTATAATACTCATTATAGTTTTAATTACACTAATTATTATGACAGACCTTGAGTTGTAGCTTGTAAAAGTTGTGCCGTTTGGGAGCCATGTTGGTATTATTGGTGCTTACCAGTTAAAATATTTATTCCACAAATGGCTTTGTATGTGCAAATGTCTGGTGGTGATCACTAAGACTCATTACTTTGTGTCTTCACTCAGAGTGAGAAAACAAGAATACCCGGAGAGTGCAAACCTCTGCCAAGCTGAACGTATAACAAAGTACACAGCGCCCCCTGCTTGGCCTGCTGTACTACCAAACCTTCGCCTTATCGCCTTATCTCACAGTGTTAAGGAATCCCTTACAAAAATCCCAGAGCCAGAATTTGTTATGGATTATCTCCAAAATGTAGTGGTGCCTTCCTCGTTCAAAGCCCCACTTCTGGTGGAACCTTCATGATAATTCACTTGTTGCTTTTTTGTATAATCCTGTTAACAAACACACAAACCGAACCAAAAACAGAACCTGTTTGGCAGAGATAGTAAATGACAGACAGAAAGAAGACTGAAACATGCACACAGATGGATAAAAGAATTCCAGCCTTATTTAGTTGATCTGTATTTATCTCCATCCACCCTCTGTTTCCTTTGCCTAGTCTCATTAACGTTTCTCATGGTGGTCTCTTTTTCTCTTTCTGGCTGATTTATCCTGACTTTTTCTCCTCTCCCTCCCATGTTTAATATTTTAGCTCTCACACTGCCTACATAGGATTACAGCCATGTGATAGGGGGTTGTTTGGTAGGAATCTGCAGATCTGCTCTTAATCCTGATTGGGATGGGATTTTAATCCTTCTGTCTCTCCCACTGGCTACTGGCTTCTCACGTATGCACTCTGAAGGTCTCAGTAAGGAACAAGGACATGAAAGGCAGGTGGTTGAGTTTTATTAAACAGGCCATTTTCAGCACAGTACACTGTTACCATCAGTACAGCTCTAGACTTTAGCGTGAAGCAAAAACCTAGTCGAAATATTTGGATAAATTGTCTTATGTGCTCAGTGGGGTTGCTAGATTGTTTTACAATGTATAAGGTATGTGAAGAAAAAAAAAAAGGATTACTTATTCACACGTATGGCCTGATAAAACCTAGAAAGTCAACATGTTTTCAGCAGTTTGTTGAGGGTTGGTGAGCAAAAACCTAGCAAGTCTCTGGGCCAATCAAATTTATTGTTCAGGTCATGATTTTTATTTTTTTGTGCTTTTTGCAGACGTGAGGTCAAAACCAAACAGAATAAGCCTATGAAGGAGTAAATGACAAAATGTGTGACCTTGAGAATTGTGTCAATAAGAATTCATTACGAGTGCACTGAAGTTGAAAATTGTATAGAGGAAACATTGTATCCAGTGAATAAGCAACTTTTGCTTACTTACTGGGTCCTTGTAAATTGTTGCATGGCATAGGTTGCAATTTTCTTTTAGAAAAAAAATTCCAGCTGTAACCTGATCTGAATAGAACTTATCAAAATAAGTCACAACTAAAAAAGATAACATTATATAACAAGAAAAGTAATAGGAAACATGTTTGTGTGTGAAGTCAGTCACACCTACTTGCTCATTCGTCCTCGTTTCAGATGAAGCAAATAGTAGTACCAGCAGTATAAATGGGTACCAGTAAAAAATACTGGGAAGGTAACCTGTGATGGACTAGCAGCCTAGCTGCTAGTACTGCTCTTGGCCCCTTGTCCATGGGTATTAGATCAGTGGGGGTCTAACTGGGATTTGAACCCACGAAGAGCCCAGCACCTTAACCAGCACCTTGGCCTGTGGGAATTGTATGCTTATGAGCTATTTTTTCAAAATACTATTTGAGTAACTTATTGAGTTTTTACTAAATACTCAAGCAATGTGTTTTTTATTTTTAAAGAAAGATTATCATCCACTGTTGAGTAACCCGTGCTTCCTGGAAGAACTTTCTGATAGTAGCTTCATTGTAGCGTTGTGCATGTAGTTAAGGCAGTACATAAACTCGGAGTCGTCTTTATTAGAATAAATTTTCAGTCAGAATGGATAAAAGCAGACATGTATACATAATTAAAACCAAGAGGACACTAGACCGGGGGAATAACAGCGACTACAGAGCAGGGTGGAATTAATGAAGCTAATGCATGTTAAATCTTCACAACTAAACAACCAGGTTTAAGTAAGTTAAATTAATCAGGAGTTATTCAGACAACAGGTCAGAAAATGCAGAAGAATGTATTAATCACTGGTACCTGGACACTGTAGACTCTACCCACACACATAAACATCCACCTCAGCTGACTGCTGCACACAGACACTTGCCACTTTACAGACTTTACAGACACTTGTCACTTTTGCACACAGACACTTTACAGACAGACTTTTACTAGAAAAATCGCCACTGCAATACATTATATTTTATTATATTGCCTGTACATTTGCATATATTTCACTTATACTTCATTTTGTATATATATATATATATATATATATATATTCTTTTCTTCTTGTTACTTTGATAGTTTATTCTTTACATTTTGGACAGTCATACTAAGCATTTCACTACATATTGTACTGTGTATAATTTGAATGTGACAAATAAAATTTGACTTTGAATTTAATCACATCAAAATATAAGAACCTTGCTCGATCTGCACTGGGAGAGGGAATTCATGACATTGACGAGGAGTCCCACTTGTTGGTGACATTATGTTGAATTGAACTTGCTGGGATGACAGGAAGCCCTCACATCGAAAAGTTGGCTTCAAGGTGGTCCTTCATCCTAGGGAAGATGTATATGTGGCAGCTGAGATGGTGGGAAAGATAGGTATAGCTGAATAACGCTAGCATAGCAAAGAGAAGCGCAAGTGTAGCTTCTTGACATACACCAGGTGTCATCATGCCCAGCTCTTCACACCACCAGACAGTTTCTCAGAGAAATGTGGTGCTTCACTTTAACAAAAACAGCAGATCCAACACTGAACTGCAGATACATCCAATAGTAAATGGAAGATTTGTTAATAGATCACAAAGGGCAGTTCAGATGGAGGTTGCCCTTGACACAAGCATATTTAATTTAATTCAGGATAGCTTTTATTGTTGTGCAGGTCTGAGAATGTATGAAATTGAAAGATATTTGTTTACAAGATCAAAAAAATACATTGTCTTTTAACAGTTTATATTTTTGATTTCTTACATATGTGTAATGTTCTGACTGTTTTACTTAAAAGTTACAAAGAAACCTTAATGTTTTTTTTATTTTTTATTTATTTGTTTTGCTAAACATAGCTTATTTATATTAAATTTATGGCATTTGGCAGATGCTCTTGTCCAGAGTGTCTTACATATTTATCATTTTATCATATTTTTATTAACTGAGCAGTTGAAGGTTAAGGGCCCAACAGTGGCAGCTTGGTTGTATTTGTGGTTAAACCCCCAACCTCCTGATTGGTTCCCCAGAACTTTAACCACTGAGCCACCGCTGGTTCTTCTCACTTTAGATGTATCTGGATTTTTTTTAGCTTAGAAATTAAACTAAATCTTTTTATTAGCTTTTTAAAATTTATTTCTTTCCCTTTTTCTGTTTTTAATCTCTGTTTGTTTCTGTGTGTCCATGACCTTAGCGGACATCCTGGTCTACATTAACGACACATGTGTGCTGGGTATGTCCCACAAGGAGGTGGTGGAGATGCTGAAGGCCGTACCGATGGGCCATAGTGTGGATGTGGTGCTGCGTAGGGGCTATCCCATGCTTTACAACCCGGATGGCTGCCCCAAGACAAGTCTGTCGTCACCCTCTGGCCCTGGGTCTGCCCAGGCCCCACCTCACAATCTGAACCGTTCCACCTCTCATCACAACGGTTTCTACCCCCGGATGCAAAAAGAGCCTTTAGACACCAACGGTAATGTGGCAGCTCCACCTTGCTACCACATGCCCAACGGAAACTCAGTAGACAGAACTGTAGGGATGGCGGGTCTGACCTCAAATCTGCCAATGGCAAGGACAGAGAGACTGAGCTCAAGCCACAGTGATACAGAGGTCAGCACTGTCGTCACACGAAGGTAATATGCACACAAACATAAACACAATATGGAGTTTCTAGTGAACTGACTCTTTACTTTGAAAAATGGTGGTTAGCTTTAATGGGAAGAGAGAATATAAATAAATGTATGACAAACTTCAGACAAACCAAACATGTACAGTGTGGTAAAATGTTGGTGGCTACAAGTCAGTTGCATCTAAAATTATTTAACAAAGTTTTTGTTGGTGGCACAGAGTGGCAGAGTGTCCTCACAGCCAGAAGGTCCTGGGTTCAACCCCTGTGTCCAGCAAGGCTGTTTTTTGTGTGGAGTTTGCATGTTTTCTTCCTGGTGCTCTGGTTTCCTCCCTTAGTCCAAAGACATGCTCTGCAATGGTCTGGCGAAATGTTCAGGGTGTACATTGCCTTCACCCAGAGTTGGCTGGGATGGGCTCCAGCCTTCCCACAATCATAACAAATATATTGGGATAAATCCTTTTGGAAAATGAAATTAATTAAATGAAGTAAACAAAATCAGAAAATTCTAAAAGGGTAACAGGATACGTGTAGAGCAAGTCAGACATCAAGTTTCTGGATAAAAAAAAAACTTGAATCAGTATACCTTATTTAATAGTAAATGCACATTGACACGAATGGAATCAGTCTGAGCTGTAAGAAATCAGTTAAATGAAATGAATTTTTTTTTACAGAAAATGTAAAGGAAAACCAACACTAACACCTAAACACAAGTGAAGTGATCGTGGAGTGCGGGTGATTGGGTGAAAGTGGTGTTCATTGATGAATAATACCTTCACTGGCCAAGGAGATGATGCTGCAACATTTGTCCTGTGCTGTTCTAATGACACATGTGAAGATGACTACCTGAAGCAAATGATTGTTTATAATATGGTGCTATATGTCAGCTAATGGTCCAGAGAGGATGAAAATCATTATCTCGAGGTGTAATTCAGACACTTTTCTCATTCCACCAGTAGAAAATAGGGTTGGTGGTGGTAAATTAATTTTACGGGATGATAACGATGATAATTTATCTTGCCACAAAGAAAAGGGTGTTTTTTTTGTTTTGTTTTTTCAGGAAAGGGAGATTAACTCAAGGCCAGCAAACAATTAAGATCTCAAGCCAACTGAAACTTTATGTTGAGCATTTTTCAAATTGGTCCATGATTGTGTCCTATTCTGCAAAGTTGGTCTGTCAACCACTGTTCAAAACGTTGGACTCAGCTTCTAAGAGAATATTGTTTTTTCAATCCAAATGTAATTAATAAAGGGTAAAATAAGGCTAGTCATGCCCAAGGTTGATTGCTGCCAGCCCTGTTAAGTCTAGATATCACTTACTGTCAATACAACCTTTCAAGTAATGTGAGGTTCCCAAAACAGTCTCAGCAGACAGCCCACTGTGCCTTGATCACAATAAATTTCAGAAAATGTAAGAAATTAAATTTAAGTATCTTAAACGCTGTGATCCACATGATCTCCAAATGAATACATGGGACAGTGGCAAATCTGACCAGGTGACCTAGTAAAATTCCTGCAAGAGCATCTAAAATTATCTGAGAAGTCACTAAAGAACCCAGAATAACGTATAAGGAGCTATATGCCTCTTTCGGCTCATTTAATGTCAGTGTTCATGATTCCACCATTAGAAAGACCCTGGCTCTTCTGACATGGTTGTTTGAGAAATGAGAGGATACTCACTGCATGCAGAAAACATGGTGCCAGGTCAAAAATTAAACAATGCATTATGGTTATTCAATTAAAGGCTTTTGCATTTGCTCATTTAGATTCAGGTGAGATCTTTTTGTTGTGGGAGGTCAGTGTATTTTCTTGTTAGTACAAACTCAATCTTAGAAATAATTATTGGAGTCTAATATAAGTCCCACTCCTGAATGTCACATTAAACAATTAGACTCTAGTTTCTGGCAAACATGTTGGTAAAACTGGGGGTTTTTGTGCCACACTTTAAAAATAGCCATTCTATAGAACATCGTAACCCCTCTTTACCCCATCTTTATATGTTCAAGGTCACTGTGCCAAGGTCAAAGGTCACATATGCAAATTAGCTACCCAACGCACAGGTTCAGGTCATAGGGAGTGGCTATGCAAAATTTCAGACAGCTGGCCTGTGCATGAGCATTATCGTCACGCCCACCCGGCCACCAAGCCAACGATAATACCCCTCCAGCCATAACCGGCTGAGGGGTAAAAAAATGGTAATATGTTCCAACCTGATTTTTTATGGCTTATATGATTTTCACTGTTGGACATCCGCCAACCAGGAACCTGTTGTTTAAAAACTGAAGACCACTCTGATATAAAATCTTTAGTTTAATAAATATAATGCCTCTAGTCATTTAATATGTTTTTAGATTAAGTTATTTCTTTCCAAATCATGGACTTGAGAATATTTCTCGCTTTTTGCCAGTACCTAAATATATCTATTATTTTTTTTGTTATTGCTTTAGATGTATAGATCGTATATCTTTATTCTTTCTCTTTATTTCTCTTCTCTCACTCGACCAGAGCCTCACTCATCCGCAGCTACAACAACAATACCCTTCCTGCCCCATCTCTGGCTCACAAGTCTTCCGAGAAAGATCTGTCCAGTGGTGCTCTCCCTCTGCCGCAGCCTGAGGTAGGCAGTGCACCAGCACCGCCAGGTGGCACCAGTGCCCAACGCCCACTTGTGCCCCCAACTGAGCTGCCACCCTGTGGCTTCAATGGCTGCCCGGCCAGCAACCCCCCTCGGCCTGCCCCAGGCAACCGGGGATCGCCTGGGGCTGGCACAGGAGGTGAGCTTGTGCCTGTAGCCCTGGGGAGAAGCGAGGGAGGGGGCATGGGCTTCAGCGTGACAGCAGGTGGGCAGGGCGGGCAGTTGGCGCTGATCAAGCGGGTGTGGGACCGGCGCCAGTGCCCGTCCCTGCAGCCAGGTGATGCCATCATCAAGATCAATGGCGCTGATGTACAGAGCCTCAGCTTCGCACAGGTAACTTGAGCCATATGTTCATTAAAGCATATTTTTACTGTCATTGCATCAAAATACATGTTTACAATATGGTGACAACAACCACAAATCAGAAAAATTTGGGATGGTACGTTGAATTTGAAATTACAATGATTTGTAGATTGCACTCAAAAAAAAAAATAATAAATTAATAAAATTTTTATTCATTTTTCTGTTTTCATCAATATAAAAATTTTCAATGCTGAAGCTTAAAACACAGTTGACACGCAGTCATGTTTACACTTTTAGCGACAAAAGACACCAAGTAATAAATTGTTCCAGACATCATTTGTCCCATTTTACCCTTAAGGTTGCCAGCTTGGTGTCTGGATCTGGCTTTTATTATTTAATAAGCTCCAGTTCCATGGTTCAGCATTATGCACGGGGCTCACCACATTATTTATACATCATCTAATGTCTGATACAGTGTAAAATTAAGTGTAAAGGACTTCTCTAATTATAATCGTTCTTCTCCCACTACAATTCTACAATCCCATTTTCTCCAGAATATGTGTACACATGGTTCAGAGTTTGCATACAGGTGCACACATTCTCCCGTCAACTTTGTATTTTATAGATCACAATCTTTGGATGGAAAGTGACATACGCCACTTTCAGGCCCTGTTTTGTACATACAAAATGTTTATAAATGAAGCCCCAGGAGTGTAAGTTTTTTATTTCCAATTCCAAAGTGATAAACAAGCTTTTGTAAGCTGTTGATGTAATAGCTGCCAGCAGTACTTTCTTTTACTTCATTTTATTTTACTCATCCCACAACCACTTTCACATAAGAAAAAATTCACCAAAAACATTTGACATTTTCTGAATTTCAGGTTCAGAGAGTGCTTCAGGAGCATACTAGACAGGGTGAGGTGGTCTTACTGGTGTACAGAGGAGGTATGCATACAATATACATTATAATATAGATTAACACATACTACATACAGAATATATATATATATATATATATATATATATATATATATATATGCTGCTTCTGAAATGTTAAATCATGTTTTTTTAAATTGATATGTACTATAATTGTACATTGTTAGGTTCTAGGGTGCCACGGTGGTGTAGTGGTTAGCATAGTTAGGTGTCACAGGGAGGCTGGAGCCTCTGGGCGACGGCGGGGTACACACTGAACAGCTCGTCAATCTATCGCAGGGCCAACACACACACACACACACACACACACACACACTCGACCATTCACACTCATACCTAGGGGTAATTTGGAACAGCCAGTTAGCCTAATGTGGATGTCTTTGGACTGTGGTAAGGAAACCAGAGTTCACGGAGGACACCCTCGCAAACAAGGGGAGATCATTCAAACTCTACACAAAAACTCCATCATTGAGCCCCTGACTCAAACCCAGACATGCTAACGACTACTAGGCACAATTTTAACAAAATAAGTTTGTGCAATGCTTAAATAATAAAAGTGCATTCATGTTTTCTTCTATACACCTCTGTAGGAAACATCCCTTCTCCTGTAACTCCAAACTCACACAACAACGTGCCCCCACCCCAGGTGCCTCCAGATTTGATGTCTCCTTCCTCAGATGGCCCCACAACCAGCCAAAGCACCCTATCGCCTCAATCACCCTCCAACGAGCTCCCTCCTCTGGTTCAGAGCACCAGCTTTCTGGAATCTGTGCCTGTTACCCTGACCATGGAGCCACGAGACTGGATGGGGGCTGAGGATATGACAGTGCAGGGTCCCCGTCTGCCCTCTTCAAATGCTCTAGGAGCCGTGTCCAAAACGCAGCCTGAGGGGAGAGGGGCAGTGCCAAGCAAATCTTTGGAGGTAGAGCTGAGGAGAAGGCCTGGAGAGGGTTTTGGCTTTGTCATCGCCACCCAGGACATGACGAATGGATGTAAGTGCTGCCGGCTTTAATTACTGACTCAGATTTGGTTCCAGCTTCAGGGATTATGTTTCCGTTTTACAATGCTTGCTGGGAGTTATGTGGCAATATAACAGTGATTTGTACAGAATACAAAAGCCTGTAGTATAAAACAGCAATACAAGTACAAGAGTTCACATAAAATGGAAGTGTGAATGTGGATGTATGGGGTTTTTATGTGTTTTTGAACTTTTGTAGATAAAAGTGTCAGTTTCTTTTGTGGGTGGCACGATGATGTAGTGGTTAGCACATCCGCCTCATAGCAAGAAGGTCCTGGGTTCGAGTCCTGGGCCCGTTTCTGTGTGAAGTTGGCGTGTTCTCCCTGTGCTTGCGTGGCTTTCCTCCAGGTACTCGGATTTCCTTCCACAGTCCAAAGACATGCACATTAGGCTAATCGGTGGTTCCAATTAGACCCTAGGTGTGAATGTGTATGGTTTTGTTTATGTGTTGCCCTGGAGTTGTCTGGCAAGCTGTTCAGGGTATACCCACCTTCACCCAGTGTCAACTGAGATCCCCGTAACCCTTCAAGGATTAAGCGGTTCGGCAAATGAGTGAGTGAGAGAGTTTTGTTGGTCTTGTTCAAAAAGATTACTATATTAATGCCATATTGACCAATATTTATTTATTTATATTGTTATTTTTCATTTAAGTGAATCATGCATGAATTAGTATTGACTGGAAATGTATATTATTTAAATAAATATTATTAATATATACATATACATTTCTACATGACTTTATTAAAATTATATAAACTTTCTAGCAATGATTGCTGTATTTGATGAGGATTTTTTTCGAGTCTCGTGTTTGTGTTATCGGAAGCCCAAATAGATAACACAAAGGAATTTGCTGGATAGAATAATCTGACATACTCTATCGAAACTAAGGTCAGTGAATGAAGAGAGCTTGTTTGTCTTCTTACTGCAGTGAATTTGTACCAGGTTAAGTGCAGAGGAGTCCTGAGTAACACCCTAACCCTGCTTTATTTCACTCGCTCAGTACAGGAAAGACCAGCAGGTCAAATAAGCAGTAAATCCACTCCTTTCATATTCTCTTATCTTTGTTAAAAGAAACAGGATGGTGTTTATTTTTTTTTTCCTTAAAACCAATGACTGTTACATTTCATACAATAGTGCATACAAATGTTCATGCACTTAAAAAAGAGCTTAATTAACAAAGTTATCATGATTCATTCTGATTTTAAGATTGTGTACGTGAAGGGAGGACAGAGATAAATCCTTGAGCGTTTTATCATGTTGTGCAAGTTAAGGGCATGTTTCGCACTGCTTTAATACCGTGGACCATCGTAAGGAGGCATCAGTATATCTCTGGGGATTTTACATCATCCGGTTCGACCTCATTCCTGCAAAGGTTAAGTTGTTATGCAAGCTATCCATTGTGGCCCTGCAGGTTATGTAGTGGGTTTGGTATTTTCAGGCAGAAAAGCTTGTGAGTTCAAATTTCAGTGCAACTATTGGATCCTTGAGGGAGAGAGTTAAATACATGTCTATGTGTATATATAGTTATCCAGTCAGCCAGTCACGTGGCAGCAGGACAATTTATAAAATGCAGATGCATGAAAACAGCTTTGTTTAAAGTTTGCATCAAACATCAGAATAGAAAAATGT
Source organism: Neosilurus mollespiculum (assembly GCA_030014195.1). Classification (NCBI taxonomy): domain Eukaryota; kingdom Metazoa; phylum Chordata; class Actinopteri; order Siluriformes; family Plotosidae; genus Neosilurus; species Neosilurus mollespiculum. Next base: position 16,402,986 of record JAQMYF010000015.1, read on the forward strand.
GGCTTCTATCTGTCCTGGGCTTGGGCATTACTGTGTTCAGTTTGCGTGCCCCATGTGTGGGTTTCCTTTGGGTACTCCAGTTTCTTCCAACTGTTTAAAGACTTGCACATTAGGCAAGTTTCAAAGTGGCTGTTTCAAATTGCCCCTAGGAGTGAGTGTGAAAGGCTCTGTGTGTATTGGCCTGCAATGGTCTGACTAGCTGTTCAGAGTGTGCCCCGCCCTCGCCTAATGTCGGCACCTGCTTCCACGTAACCCCAGTAGGATTAAGCAGTTCAGCAAATAAGTGAGCGAATGAGCAAAGATAGTATTTCCTGCTAATGTAAATTTATATCACATCCATATAGACTACCTGCATTGCAACAACATTTTAAAGAAACATTTTCTCATAATCAATATGTTGTAATGATCATTTTATGTAATTAAACCCACCAACCTCCTACTCGACTCATTCATCGGCAATAAACTTAACAGTGCTTTCAGTAGCTAACAGCTACATATGTAAACACATGTTCACTACAAATAAACCGACTACCTACTAGTTACTAACGTGGCATGATAGTGGGGTAGGGGCTAAATTTTATCATCACTTCATAAATGATTTAAAAGTGTAATTAAACACATAGATGATGTAACACAACAATAAACACATTTATTCATTCATTCTGGACAAAGCCAGGGTACATGCAGTACATACAACATACAGTCCATCGCAGGGCAGCAAACACACAAAACCCTTCTCACTCACATTTACATATGGGGCAATTTGGATCAGCCACTTAGCCTAATGTGCATGTCTTTGGACTGTTGAAAGGAACCGGTGTTGCTGGAGGAAACACACAGGGACTACATACAAACTCCACGCAGAAACGCCCTCGCCAAGCCTGGGGTTCGAACCCAGGACCTTCTTTCTGTGAGGTGGACGCGCTAACCGGTATATCACCGAGCCTCATGTTGCATGTGTTGCAGACATCAAATTCTAAGTTTGTTTATTTTGCAAAACACAATTTACAAAACCGAGAGAGAGCGAGAGAAAAGTCGGAAATTTACGTGATATGATGTCTAGGCTTTTACTAATTTCTTTCAGCTGTTGATGAATACATAGTTTGAGATATATATA
>JAQMYF010000015.1:16407072-16419909 GCA_030014195.1 Neosilurus mollespiculum
ACCCTACTGAAAGTTTTCGGGATGTGCTGGAGAAGACTTTATGGAGTGGTTCAGTTTTTCCCTCATCGATTCAAGACATCGCTGAGACATGAACCCAAAACTGGATGGAGATAAATGTTATGTTGCTTGAGTTTGTTGAAACAAGGCCATGACGATTACATTCTGTAAGCAAGGCTAAAGGTGGAACAACAACATATTCATGTGTGTGACTTTTTTTTTTATTATTTGGCCGTGCAGTGTATTTGTGCCATAGTAACCCCTTGACCAGGCTTCATGTAGAACTTGGCAGCATACAAGCTTGTATCCCTTGTTTTTATTTGAACGGTCAATCATTGACAGACGAAGACAGGAGGCTTATGATCCATTGGACATTTTTGCGTTCACTATTTATTTATGATGCTTAAAATTGGGTTCATTACAAAAGGTTAATATGAAAAAGACTTTTTGTCTGAACTCCACAGTATCCACACATCCTCTGTACCCTTTTAAGAGTTAGCAGTTAAATGTAATACATAAAAAAATAGAAGTTTAAGAAACTTATCAGGTGTGTGATCTCACTTAAGCAGAATGTTACCGAGAATGGTACTGAAGAACATGTTATTTGGTTGTACCTGGCATTGCACAAGCAGAAGAGGACTTTATTCACCATGGGATGATGCGTAACAGTTGCGAGTTTGACAAGTTCACAGGTTTCAGCTCAGATGAGTTTGTTCACAGATGTGAGGTATTACTAGATTGTCTCTGTGTTGATTGTGGCCTATGCTTTGTACTCGGAAGAAGGTGAAAGTACACAGAGGGTTATGCTTTTTGCTCCTGTTTTTTCCTGTGTGTGTGTGTGTGTGTGTGTGTGTGTGTGTGTGTGGGAGAGAGAGAGAACGAGCTAAGATGCCTAAAATAAGTCTGAATAATTTAGTTATTTTAATGGTAGTTAATACGTGGGTACTCCAGTTTCCTCCCACAGCCCAAATTCATGCACATTAGGCTAAATGGCTACTTCAGATTGCCCCTAGGTGTAAGTGTTGGTGTGAATGGATGTGTGTGTGTGTGTTATCTATGCGATGGTCTGGCAAGCTGTTGAGGATGTACCCCACCTTTGTCCAGTGTCGGCTAAGATAGGATTCAGCCTGCCCGTAACCCTAATAGGATTAAGAAGCTCAGCAGATGAGTGTGATGAAGTTATTTGGTGAAACCTTGGTGGATGTTGTGCTGCATAGTCCCCGAGACGGAGCTTTAAGCAAAATTTACTGAGCCTGAGGCAAATAATATTTTAGTATATACACGACATAGAACATAAAATCAAACTTAAAAAAAGTAAGTTTATTTTTACATTTTTTGAAACATGTCCGTGGCAGGTGAGCTCCACACTCATGCACGTATGTCAGACTTCTAGCACTGCAAGCGGACTTACTGCTGTTCCAGTGCTAACAAATAACTTGGAAAGTCTCAGTGAAGACTTAAATATGATCGGTTTTAAAACTCATTCAGAGTTTTAGTACTACGTAGAAACATAAGAAAAACCATCCTTCATTATAATGACTTTTTAAACACATTTAAGGTTGGTTTAGTATATATCACAATTAAAAAAAAAAAAAAAAACACAAGAAAAGCAAACAAACTAAATTTTTATGGGTTAATTTTTTATTTTTAAAGCGTGGCATTGATCACGTCAACTGCTCCATCACACCGGTTTGTGTGTTTCTTGACACCATCCATTAATACTCAATTCATGGTTTGAAAAAAGTGTTCTTTTACCTTAAAAATGCGAGGGGCCATGTTGTGTAGCTTTCTTTATATTTTTGGAATGCTACTTTCTTGATTTTCTAGGATTTCATAATCAGTTACTGTGGGTTTTAACTTATCATTTTGATTCAAGAATTAGCCACTCAGGATAATAAATAATTATGCACCGAAAGCAAGGTGGAAAAGTGTCTCTGAATTCCCTGAGCCTGAGGTTGTTTTAGTGTACACTACACTGGCACCTGAGCTTTAAGTTTTAAGAAAGTTAAGAAAAATCTCACGAAGAAAAGCTTTTTATTGTTTTTTTTTTTTTTTTCTTTTTTTTCTTTTTTTTTTTTTATCAGGACACATGCCGGTGGACTCCCAGCTCAGGCAGGTGCAGAGCCTCCACGCAACAGCGTCTCTATAAACCCTTTCTGGAGTTTTAGTAGTAATGTGAGAAAACATAATGAAAAGCAAACTAAAACTGGATTTTTTGTTTATATTTACTTATTTTATCTAAGACAGACACTGGTCAGGTGAGCTCTGCATTTGAGCTGAGTTAATAAGTGCTTTAAGTAAGCTCATACAGAGTTATTATGTGCTACGTAGACACATAAGAAACCTGTCTCTGAAAAAGGGTGTTCAAAATGTTAGCATATGCTGCAATAAAAAAAAAAATTGGGGGGGCTGAGGGGATTGGAAGAAAAACAAGGTATGTACAGTTTATATTTGACTATAAATTTGCTTACTGGTCTGTTTTAATACCCAGGATTTGAAAGCCCAGCTTAAATCATTCTTTTTTTACTCATAACTCATATATTTTTCATTTCCGTGGATGTTGAACAGATAATAAAGATAATTCCACCACTCAGTATTTCTTCCACAGTTTCTTACAGCCATCACATCAGCGAGGAAGCATAAAAATTGGAAGCAAAAAAATGGACATTCCATTCACGTTGTGTAAATACTAGATTTTCACGACGAACTACGTGGAAGACGACTGATTATTTTTGGTTTGTAAAAATAATACACTGTGTGTTGGACAGGAAGCTTTTTTTGTGTAACCCTGCTTGATAATATTGCCGATAAATGGTTTAAGAAAAAGTGAATGGTTTTCCTGTAGCGTCGGTTCACATGTGATGGGGTGAAGCCAGTGGAAATAAACTACAGCACTTTTGGTGGATGTAGAGCTTCCCTAGGAAGCTGCCTTTTCGATGCTGTTGTCTTTTGAACATGGCGTTGAGATAACCCTTCTTTTTACCCGATCTCAATGCCCAGAAAAAATGTCCGTCCTATTATATAAGATCACATACGAGTCCTTAATGATAAAAATCATATTCAATGCATACTGCAAACATATGATAAAAATTCTGTGTTCCTGAAGTTCTCTTTTTATTGATGTATTATGATACTACGCATAATATATTATCAAAAAATACATCAATATTTTGTCCCTCAAAAGTTAGAGAGTAAATTTTATATATATATATTTTAACTGAGACAGAGGCTGTTCAGGTGAGCTGTGTGCTTTGAACCGAGCTAGTGAAGTGGAGAGCTGTATGTGTTGCGAAGCTAACGGGTAATTTTAGCATTCTCATTTAAAGGTTAGCCCTCATACTACAGAAACACAGCCCTGTAAAGGTGTGTTTGCACACTAATTAAACATTTTAGTATATACTACAAAGACATACAAGAAAAATAACGTAAAATAAGATTTTTATATTTTCTTGTTACATTTTAAAGTGTGAAAATGTTGACTCTGCCTGCTGTCCCTATGAAAAACTGAGTGTCATTGTAATTTAAACATTATTCTCTTGTAGTAACTATTTATAATCCAGAAATAGTAACCAATCAGAACGCACTATTCGCGTTTAGTATATACTAATGTCTAAAAACCCTGATATAATAAAAAAAAAAAAAAAAGACTTTTGATCTAAAAAACTGTCAATCAAATATGTATATGGCTTAAAATCTCTAGTTTCAGTGGTGGACCAAGACACATAAATGGTGTCACTTGCAGGACATAAACACATAAGACGTGGACTACATGCTGATTTGTTTATAGTAAATTAGTACTGGAGATGTTTTTATAGCTTTTATGTGTTTATAGCTTTTTTTCTACATTTTGTACCTACATATCTGAGTGGGTGTGTGTGCGTGCGTGTGTTTAGGGCTGTGTAGGTGTGGACTACTTTATTCAACATTTCTCTTCCATGTCAGACTATAAATTCTCATGCTGAAACTGTACTTCACCAGTGCGTAACATGTCTCCACCACACACTGGCACAAAGTGATAATTCTAGAACATTGTAAAACTAGAAATCTGCAGAACGTGCAGAGATCCTCATTTCAACATGGTTAGTCAGCTCAGGTGAAACCACAACAAGCCTAGAAATACAAACTATGCACTCCAGGCCTATAAACAGCTTAAATGTCCCAGGGTTATTAAAATAATAATAAACCGTTTTTGTGTTGTTGTTTTTTTTACTGCAGACATGCAGCACACTGTATTGTTTAAGATACAGATTTGATGAAAAACATCAGAACACTACTGCTGGGGAGCTTTGAAATTTCACTCCATTGTTTCTTACATCTGCAGGAGTTTCTGATTGTTTAGTTTTGCAGATATTTTAGGAGTTTGCGAGTGTTTGAACTTTTGTTTGAGTTGGAACATGCAGGAGAGTTTTTTCGAAGATACGCCCACCTAAAAGATTATAGTGTTTATATAAAAGATTTTGTCATTATTCTTTTTAATAGTTTATTTGATGTAAAATTAAATTGATCTGGCATGTTTTTTCTTCTACTGTCCACCGGCTTCAACATTCTTGTGAAACGATGGCTGGAACATAAATCCACATTTAAAAAAAGAAGAAGAAGAAGAAAAAGTAGGGGGAAAAAACTTTAATTTTACGCTACAGCAAGGTCTCTGACCTGAATCACAGACCGACTATTCTAATATTATGGTAGGTGTTCATTTGGGGTAAAAGGGGCAGTGCTTTTTAAAGCTGAGCAGCTCTGTACAAGCTAGGGCAATGCTCATTATAGACAATGGATTCTTTTAAATATTCTAATTATTGCTTCCTCTATTAATACATGTGTGCCTGATTGAAAGAGGGTGAAAAATATAAGCAATACAGAAGGGAATAACTGCTATTATTCCTTTAGTTTACTATTAGGTAAATGATACAACTATACTAATAATATCATATCTCCCTAGCGGAGCTCCTGAGTGGATCCCCGTAAGCATCAAGAATGTCTTCAGTGATTGTCCTGTGTCCATCCGTCCATTCGTGCCCACCCTATCGCTGGCTTGAAGCTGATTGGCGCCACAATATGGTTCAAACGCACAATTTCCCATCCCATGATTAGTGTAGAAACACACCAAGTTCCTTTAGAGGACTCAAAGACCTGAGCTGAATGCAGAGATGTAGAGATTGCATATTTTTCTATATTAACTATTTATCACTTAAATTTTAAAAGTTTTATTTTGGACACCTATTAGTAGAGATATCTGTTGGGAGCTCCACCTTTAGACAGTGCTTAAATCTTTATATTAAATGACTATACTAAAGATAAGATCAGTTAAGATAAGATAGGGTAGCACTTTATATATTCGCAGGTGGAGAAATTTCCATGTTATCGCAGCAGAAGAACTGGCGAAGTATATATAAGAAATATTAGAAGTAATTAACTGTATATAAGAAGTAAAAAATGTAGTACAAAAGGGAAAAAATAATAAGACAATCTGCAAAAATTTAAACTATAATCATATACAATGGAAGGGAAAAAATGAGCAGAAAATGGTGCACATAATACAAATAAGGTGCAAAAAAAGGTTAGGCTATATACAGTGTTCAAGTTTGCATGTGGTGCAGAAGTCCATTATTTAGTCCATTTATTACTGTTATTATACTGGGTGGAGAGGGGGGTTGGGTCACTGGGGGATGGGGGAGAGGGTGGTGGGGGTGTGGAAGGTGCAACCCATCCTCTGCAGCTCATCATAGAGTGGATGGACAAGGATTTCCTAGGATGGACTTTTCTCTACCACCACAACAGAGCTGGCCTTCTTCACCAGCATGTTCAATTTGTTTTTCTTCCCAGCCTTAACAAACTACTATTACAACTAGGGGGGAATAAGGTTATGTATAATTAAAATAACAAGCTGTCTGTGTATTTCTCTATTCCTTTTAGAAACAATGAATAATAAAGCGTCTAAAAAAAGTATTAGATTACTGTATGTCAGTATTGCTACACAAGTAGATGCTGAACACTAGGACGGCTTGTGTTCTGTGTTTTACCAGCTGGACCGACACTTTGAGTGAAATTGAGTCAAATTGAGTGAAGAACTTTTTATTATTAAAAACAAAATAAAGGTAAATTTTGGTATTATTATTTTAAATACATTTTTGGCCAAGTGACGTGTGTGTGTGTGTGTGTGTGTGTGTGTGTGTGTGTGTGTGTGTGTGTGTTTACTCCACAACAGTTAGATGGAGCTACCAGCTTTTTCAATTAGATGCAGAGGGTTAACTTTATATTCATTCATAATCGCTCTTTCTCTCTCTTTTTTAATGGAGATAGAAGGTTTCATCAGGAGGCTGACGAATACACATATGGCTGCTCTGGGAAGCCTCTGATTATCTGCAAATACATAACTTGTACATCATATATTTGTATTAACAAATGAAAAGATTATCTTCTTTTTCAGTCGGAGTAAACAGGTGCAGTGCTACAGACTAGCATGTTTCAGTTCGTGAAATGATCACCATCTGGCTGTATTAGGCTCATATATGAGATACGAGTGTAGTAAAGACAGATGGCTTTTTTTTAGACATGGAATTTTTACAGTGTCCAGTGCTAACGTCCAAGTGCTTACGTTTAATAATCTTCATGTTATTACTTCTAAAAATAGAGGGCTAAATCTGGTGAGGGTGATTTTTGCTAACGTCGTGCTCTATCGCTATAATAAAGTAATGCCCCATCTGCTCTTACATTTTTAATTTGGGAATCTAGAGAGAGAGAGAAAGATGTGATTTGATGTGAGGTTCTGTGAGGTTTGGATTTTGGGATATGTTCTTTTTTAACCCCATAGCATGAGCATGCATACAGTATTGTTTGTACATATGCTTCATAAAAGTGATAATGCTTAAGCATTAATTACATTATTACATTCTCAGGTTTTGGAATTTGGGGGCATTCTTACAGTCTGTTACAAATGATGGTTCAGTCAGGTTTAGGTAAATTTAAACAAATGTAAACACTTAATTTTTACTTAGTTTAGTGATATAATTCTACTTGGCTATGTCAGGTGAAAAGCCACATAAAACACAAGCCATTATTTATTATATACACATAGAGATCAGTATTTGTCGTCCTGCGTCGTCGCAGTCCGTCATCACACTTACTTTTAATCTTCAACTGCTCCTCAACCAGTCAGCTTCTTCTAACCAATCTTTTACAGAAACGTATTTACATTGTACTATCGTGCACCTCCTATTTTATTTTGGTATAAAATAAATTTTTGGGATTTCCAATAAAACAACATGGACTTTGTCACATGGACCCACAAGTAGGTTTCCATTGTTTCACTGAATCTTCATAACATGATGCTATGTTGCACCTATTATTTTATTTTTGTGTTTATTAGATTTTTTAATGTTAAGATTTTTCAATACCAGTGTAAATAAGCAGTGCAGGCAAGGAACAGTAGTGGGTCAGTGGATAAGGCTTTAAATTACTGCTCAGAAGGTTTGCGATTTAAGCCGTCATTTCACCAATCTGCCACTGTTGGGCCCTTGAAAAAGGCCCTCAGCCTTCACCTGCTCAGTTGTATAAATGAGATAAAAATGTAAGTTGCTATGGATAAGGGGGCCAAATGCCATAAATATAAGTTACTTTTTTACAAATAGCAAACTGTCTAATCAAGTATCAAGGCCATGTAAAATTGTGTTTGAATCACCCAGGCTGCACATCAACTTAGATAACAATTCAACCAAAAACAATATTTTTACTGGTTTTGTGTTTTGAGTTATTTTAGTGATCAAGCACTAATTTGATCATAGGAAAATTGTTGTAATATTTACTCCTATTTAAATCTCATATTCTGCCCACATAAAAAGAGTAAGATGCTGCTAGCTTGTGCTGTCTCATGCCCACACTTTCCTACATGCGGATAAAGTCTAACCATATTACCAATGGTAGGAATTATGAAATCACCACACTTTACAGAACGTGCTTCACGCAGCGTTTTGAGTTTGTAGAAAATATATAAATCCCAGATATGACACAAAGAGTTTCATAGCTGAGCGGTCTGGGTCAACAAAGTGAATCAATTTATTTTAATTAATAATTTAAATAGAATGTTTATACAAGAAAAACTAGAGGAATACATTTTGGAATCAAAAAAGGAACCATAGTTAGTACATTGTTGTTGACTACTACACCACCGGCCCCAATCTCAATCAAAACAGATCAATTTATCATTCAGACTCGCAACTGGGACTCATTCTGCTGATTATGGGATACAACTTGGTGCTACACGGGACCATAGATTAAAATCAGTACTCGAGTGTTTTTTTTTTTTTACAAACAGCAGGAGGTTGTGAATAAAAGATATTACATTAGTCTAAGTTCTCAGTAATTGTTGATATTCTTAACAGTCGTCTTGCATGGAATTCGGAAGTTTTTGCTTATGGCACCCAAAGATTAATTATTACTATCAAAAGTGTTGCTGCTGATTTGTAACCTCTGATGAACCAATACCAATAGAGGTATGAGTCTAGTTTACAAGGTCAGCACAAATATTGGGGTGGGCTCAGCTCTTGGTTGAAGAGCATTTGGCAGGGTGATTTTCCAACATAACAGATTCAAGGTTGAAACAAAAGCAACTGGTCTAGCTTGAGTTTCTGGAATGTGTTTCACCCATATACCTTGACTCTGGTAACACCAATTCACAGCTTGCCTCCACAACCCTCAGAATGGCAGGGCAGACCATAGCCCAGATACCACCATAAGGACTGGAACTGCCAATGACTGTCCCAGAGTTTAAATCCCCGAGACTCATGCCCAATCAATTAGAACTGAAGAAGACTTTTGGATGAAAGGTGAAACATCTTAAAGAAACTTAAGCAAGTCCAGTTGCCCTTGTTTCAATCTTGGATCTTCCAACACATTTTTACTTGGTTTATGTCCACTCTAATCAATGTAGAGAAAGAATCAGTTTGTCAGAAAATAAATGTCCCTGAGTACATCATTAAGAAAAGCTTGGAAGATCAAGGGTTATTGGTATCTTTAGGTAACGGTGGTTGATTTAGGCCACAATAGTCTAAGCAGAGACAAAGCCTCTATTTTGTCTAGTGTATAAAGGAGAACCATACTGATGTAGTGAGGTGATTGTCTTACAGCAAAGATAGAGCAATATATTGTTCCCTGGCCTTATATTCTTTAAGAGTTAGTGGGTGGCTAGATGCATGGTCAGAATTCATAAGAGCAGGCCTAGGGGTCCTTGTGGAGGTAGGGTACATGCCATCCAGCGATAGTCATTTCTTGGTTTGTTTCCGTGCTCTGTATAGATCAGGAAACTATGTATATTGATCACAAGCTGTTCTCAGTAAAGTGATTTCTTATTCAGTCCATAAACTTCTATGGTTGGTATATTGAAGCTAGGGTAAATTGACCACAAAGGGATTATTAGGGGATACTGTGAACAGTGGACCTTTTTGCAAATATGTGATGCAGACAGACATACTCAACTTGAGCTTTTCAGGTGGTTTTAAAAAGCAGTAGACTATATCAGACAAGCTTGAGTGTTCGACATACTCCAAAATGTGACACAAGCAGCCAAAAACTAAACAAGACTATATCAGCAGCATGAAACTAGTTTAAACATTTTTCAATACAGGCTTATAACAAAGGCTGTTTAACTCTTCACAGAGGCAGTGCTGAGGCAGTAAGCATCCTGGTTATGATTTGGTGTCGGTCTGTCTGTATCGTACGGTACAAGTAACAAAGCATTTGATTTCGATGGTGATCCATTCATGGGATCATGTTGGGGGAAAAATCGATTAAGTGAATAAATGCAAATAATATGTGAATGAATGTTCCTCAGGCACCCACTGGGGGGCGATATTTCATTATAACAATTCCATTTACGGCATTCGGCAGACGTTCTTTTCCAAAGCAACTTACAATTATCCTTTATATACAACCAAACAATTGAGGGTTAAGGACTCAGTTGCTTGCTCAAGGGTCAACGGTCCCAAAGGGCTTTTTTATTTTTATAATTTTTTTAATTTATTTATTTTACTCAAAACTTGACTTGACAGGTTTTGCAAGTGGACTCCTCAAGTTATAATAAAAGCTGCAGTCTCAGGCAGATTTTTCCAGTTAATCAGTGCACTTCTCTCCAAAATCCATTTTTTAATGGCGGGGTACCTTGCACTCAATGAGTGTACTGCTTGTTAATTATTTTATGGTTATGAATTATGTGCTTAGTTGTTATTTGGGGTAAATTGGGGCCTGGCTACAAATTAGAAAAAAGAAATTCATGGATGTCGAGATGTAAACTGGCATTTAAAATTTGAGCTTAATAACAGGAATGGATTTAATCATTTATCAAAAGCTTGTCTAAATTTTCTTTTTAGTAGAATTTATTTTCATGATTAACTCATCAAACTTGTACAGGCTTTTCTCGTTGGGTTTGTACTGAACTGGGGGGTTTTGGATGCTTTTGTATGTTTTTAATGGAGCAAGCCTTTTTATTTAAAGTTTTTGTCTTTAGACTAAATGTTGTTAATAGTAAACTATGTATGACTGTCGGAGAAAATGGACTAAAATATGAGAAAAGTGTCTGTTGTTGCATCTGGGAATACTTGTGTTCTTATTTTATTTGCATGCAGCTTCTCACTGGCAGATTTCACTTGTTGGACTGAGACAAGAAAGTGAGAACTGATTAAACAATACGCTACATTGTGCCAACATCTGTCTAAAAGCCTGTATCACACTATCACACCTCTCACTAGTTTCCTCTAAAAAGAAGGATTGAATTGCTTGGTTCTCACCATCCTCCCTCACTAGCAGTAGTGATATCAACTATCATATGTGGCAAAAACACTCAAGCCTCTGTACACACACCACACAGCGCGAATTTGTATCTGAAGAAGTTCAGTACCCAGGAGTGAGTGTGAAATGTGTTGTGATCTAGTTGGTGTAAGCTCAAGCTTCACTTCATGGCAACATAATCGGACGCACAGCCTGCATTCTATTATTAAATCTTTCATCAATTATTTGCAGCGCTGTCACTACGTGTGGCCTCTTTGGTGGTTGATGGAACTATTTTGGACCATCCTTTCCTAATATTGATTATGTATGCATGTCTTCATAGAAGGAAAGAGGCAGACCACATCTGATCGTTTTTTCACCCTCATGTTCCGTTCTCTGCATAGCCGTGCATGTCGCACTGAGCCTGGATAAGAGTGCATAAGAAAAGATGAAGAGGATGTGACAGGCTCTGGTGCCTTTTTGTTTGATTTTGGTTTTGTTAGGTTTTACCTTTTGATTTTGTGTACTGAATATTAAGGGGGAAAGACGCGATTGCATTACAGTTCGAACAAAAACATCCCACATGATGGGAGTGTTTAGGTACCTCACCCCCATTCAGACATTACCGTAACTTACCTCATCAGGTCTGAGAAGAAAACAAACACACATAGGCTGGTAGTCAACCATGTTCTCTCTTTTATTTTATTAAATCTCTCACTAATCATAGAGGAAACTAATGTGTATATATGTGTATGTATATTGAATAGCTGCTTAACGTCAAATAATGCATTTACAATATACAGTACACCTGTAGCAGTCCACTTAATATTTATCATATCAAGCAAATTAAAAACAAGGGCAATTGGAGAGTGCAAACCTCCGCCAAGCTCAGCAGTCCCCCATATGAACCACTCTCACTTACTCACTCGTTTCCCAAACTGCTTAATCCTGCTATGGTCGCAGGGAGGCTTGCATCTATCTCAGCCAACACTGGGTCGAAGGCAGGGTACACCCTGAACAGCTCAGCAGGTCATTCTAGGGCAACACACACAGCCATTCACACTCACACACACCTAGGTGCAATTTGGAACAGCCATTTATCCTAATGTGCATGCCTTTGGCCTGTGGGAAGAAACTAGACTACCTGGAGGAAACCCACACAAGCACATGGAGAACATGCAAACTCTACCCAGAAACACCCGGGGCCGGGACTCGAACCTAGGACCTTCTTGCTGTGAGGCAGATGTACTAACCACTACAGCACGGTGACACCCTTACGTGAACCAAAATATCAAAAATAGTTTAATTAAAGAGTCCTTTAAAATAGCTCAGTGACTACTGCAGAAATCCATGGTCAGCTTACGGAACCAACCATCTGTCAGTTACATTCTGGAGGACGTCAGATGTTTCTAAAAATATTGGAAACCTTACAACACTGTCTTACATACTGGAAAGAATTTTTTAAAATTTGTTTTATTCAGAAGAATTTCCAGATCTGGATGAAACTTTACTTTTTATAGCTATAAAGATCTTACATAAGTGCAACCAGATTCATCGTGACATGATGAAACTTTGCAGAGATTTGAGCTTCGGGACTTGTTAAATGGGATTCTGGACCAGATCCGGATAAAACTTTTACTGACATCATTTCTGGTTCTGAATATACACAAAAAATTCATTTAAACTGGACAGAGATATAATTTTTCTACTCTTTCACCCATTATAAGGTTTTGTTGTTGTTGGTTTTTGTGATGTCACCAGTCATCAGCCTTGTGTTATAATCTTGAGGTCATTTTAGACCTTTTTTTCTAATTTTACTAAAAATCCTTCTAATCCACTAATTCAAGGTTCTTTCTTTTGCTATCTCTCTCTCCCTCTCCCTTCTTTCTCTCTCTTGCCCCCTTCCCCCCCCCTTTCTCCCTCTCTCTCTCTCTCCTCCTCTCTCTCTCTCTCTCTCTCTCTCTTCCCCCCACCTCTCTCTCCCTCACTTTCTCTCTCTTTCTCTCTCTCTCTCTCTCTCTCTCTCTCTCTCTCTCTCCCCCCCACCTCTCTCTCCCTCTCTCTCTCTCCCCCCCTCTCTCC
>JAQMYF010000015.1:16432792-16459354 GCA_030014195.1 Neosilurus mollespiculum
CTGACCCCCCCCCCCCCCCCCCCCCATTTTTTTTTCTTTTTTTGACACTTTGTCATAATGTAATGTGGTGAAACGTGCAATGCTTTTTAGTGGCCCTCTTCCCCCTTTAAAAAAACAACTTAGCATGGTCGCACCCTAGTGCTTTTTGTAACAAACAAGCTCCTTGCTTCAGCTCCTTCCTTCATTATGAAACCAAGTCATCCATGAGTGCCAAAGTACAAGTATGCAGTCTGGAAGAACAGTTTTGAACAGCATGCCCAATAATCACCATGTCAGAGGTGATCACCTGTCCATTTACTTTGGCTAGCAGCCCATTAGATAATGCAGTGAGGGTTTAAAAAAAATGTACATTGTCTTACAAGAAGGAGCCATAATATGAGCCAATCATATTAAACAGTGCCATGTTTTGATACTATAACTTCTGAGGTCAGTGTACTCACAGTGCTAGTGCACTATTGAAATGCTTATTAATAACGATGTCATCCTCGTTCCCTTTGCAGAAAGGAATAAGGCCTTTGTTCTTGTATGTTTTTGTAAGTGTTGACAGTTGAAATGCCAAAATGTGACAGTTAAGGTTCAGCTTGGAATTTCAACTTGAATTTAATACATTCGCCTTGTTAAGGAATCAGCCATTGTACAGAATTGTTTCCCCCCAAAAAAATTAATAAATAAAACATTGCTTTTCCCCCCACTAGACTATACAGTATATACTGTAGACAGTAGTTAGAGAAGTAGCAGGAGCAGCTGGACAGCTAGGAGAAAGATGACTGAAGGAGAGGGCACGGCACAGCAAAGCCGCCGCACATTTCTGCAACACTTCTGTTTTGTATACAGTTCACCCCTCAAAACCGTTGCAGGAGTGTACATGCTTTTTGTACATGCTTCTCGTGGGATGCTGCTTGCAGCTGATCTAGACGTATATTGCGCCCTTATGTGCGCATGACTGCTGCTGCACTGCTTGCTATGTGCAGCTTGGTTTCTAAAGATAAAACTCGAAATAAGATCAGTGATTAAGGATGTAACCACACTATCATGGGTTGTATGGCAAGGACCACAGTTTTCAGAGTAAATGAGCTTCATTTCATCCCAAAGTAGGGATGCACCAAGATTTTCTCCACCACCTACAAATGAATGGTGCTGAATTTTTTTGACTAAAAACTCGGTTTTCACTTTTAAGGCTGAAGCGAACTACATATAATTTACTAACAATTTTTTTAATGTAGTGTTTAATTTAATAATCCATCATGTCCATGTTGTGGATCAGTTTGTTCATTGTTACCAGATTAAGCTTTAATCTCATACAGGGGGTTATTATTATTATTATTTTATTTATTTTATTTTTTTATTTTAATTTTTTTTTCCAAAAAACTCAAAACAGTGGACCCATGCAGTCTGGTAACCCTGAATCTGTTTGTCCTGTTTTCTTATCTTTGCACCATTTCACTTTCTCCGCTTCGTTTACTGGCACTACACGATTCGTACTGCACATGCTAATGACGGATATTTATTTATATTTGCATGTGTTTTTCGCAGTGCTGGATTTTTTAAAATGCTACCTGCTATGCAAATGATCAGTGATGTAATTTCATCACCATGTACTGCTTCGGTTAATTATTGTTATTATTCCAAAGCATAAATAAAAGGGTTATTAATTTACGCAGTTCCTGCAATGGTTGAGGAAGTTAACTGATTTGAAAAAAATATCTGGCACTACTTGGCACTACTTATTTTCCTTTAGTCCAGTTTGTCCTAGATTTTGGTCTCAGACAGGACTTATTTTCGGTGCATCACTACCTCTAAGATAAAAGTAAAAGGCTTGACTAGTCTAAAATACTTGCATGCTTGATATAGCACACTGCTCCCGGTTATATCCTAATCCACAGTCATTATTATATCCTTAGTCAGAAATATATAAATATATTCCTTCACAACTACTGCCCTCTCCTTTGTTTTCTTTCTTCTACTTCAGTTATACAGGAAGAAGATGTAGGCAGATTTTTTTGTTGTTGTTGTTGTTGATGTTTTCTTTGTTAATCAGGTCTCGGATTCCCTCCTCCTGACTTGAAGCCGAACAAGTAGCCACTGTTCTAAAGCTGCAGTTGTGCAGTGGGAACTTTGACTATACCTGAGAGTGTGTACATAGCAGTCCACACAACACTTAATAGTACAGATGTACAGGTTTTTATTCGTTGCTCTTGATATGTATGAAGATAATTGTATTGTTTTTGAATGCATCAACAGGGAGTTTTGAATTATGAACAATGAAATAATGACATGCAGTTACCACAATAAAGTGATTAAACTGAAACAAGTTGCTCGTGTTTATTTATTCGCCTTGATGTTTTTGTTTAAGAATGTGCTTCTAAACTATTGATTTTATAGTTATATTGGGCATTACAGTGGCATAGTGGTGAGCACATCTACCTCACAGCAAGAAGGTCGTAAGGATATGTCCCGGGCTCGGCGTGGGCGCTTCTGTGCGGACTTTGCATGTTCTCCCTGTGTTTGTGTGGGTTTCTTCCGGGTACTCTGCTTTTCTCCCACAGGCCAAAGATACATTAGGCTAATTTCCTTTTAAAATTGCCCCAAGCTATGAGTGTGAATGGTCATATGTGTGTTGACCCTGCGATGGGCTCGAGGGCTGTTCAGGGTGTACCCCGAGTCACCTGAAGTGTAGTTATATTCTAACCCAACATACCCAAGTGTCAACTTAAGTGTCAATCGCATTACATGTGGTTCTCACACCTACATACTCTCTCTCTCTCTCTCTCTCTCTCTCTTTAAAAACTTACTCACTCTCACTCTTTCATGGAAATTATCAAGAAAAAAAAATCACTGAGAAATCCAAGCCAAAGATTTCTTATTAGCATGATCATCTATATGGGTAGGGTATGCATTCTCAATTGCACCATGCTGTAATTTCATTCAGTGCTTGTATCTGTTTAATTTCATCCTCACTCACGCAAACAGGCAGCTTGGGAGATGTTGAACTCCCACACAGAGCAATATACAGTCTGCCTCCCACACATCAGTCGTGTTACGGCAGAGAGACATTACATTCTTTTGAATCCTTGCTGGTACACCCACACATTTACAATGATATAAACTTTATCTGAATAACAAAGTCTTTAACAAAGGCACTATTAAACACATTTCAGTAAGGATCCCAGAATATATTTTATATTTTCACACATGTAAACAGGTATTACAGATTATATGAATTACCTATTCATTCATATTTTCAATGAATTGCCCCCAAAATCTACATAAAGAATTTTATTTATGGATTGGATGATGTTATCCTGAGCCTAGTGGATTTACCTGCCTACAAAGTACCGTCAGCCTCTTACAAATTACAGCCAGAAATAGAAAGTGAAACGTGTCTATACATCAATGCTGTCAAGTATGTAAAGACCAGAGATGCAATTTTAATCAAACCAGCAAAAGAGGATGCTAGATTTTGAAAGCAATAAGCAAAAAAATCCCACCCCGTCTCTTCAGGCCTTCTTCCAGAGCCACTCCTCCAAAACACATGAACATCCACTGCCTGATTATTGATGAAGGACAAGTTCAAGAGAGCAAATGGAGCAGAGCACTTCATTGTCATATCCAAGTAAAAGTATAAAAGGCAAGCATTCCAAACTCTCCTGTTACACATGTGTATATTTCCATTATCATGTGGTTTTTACTTACATTTTCAAAGATGCAGTTGCATTAGCCTGTTTGAAAAGGTTGCGGTTTCACTCTCACTAGAGTGTGAAATCATGAGTATTGTACATGTTTTGCGTTTGCATGTTGTTCCTGTGCTTGTGGGTTTCTGCTAGTGCTCCAATTTCTTCCCACAATCCAAAGACAAGCACATCAGGTGAACTTGCTACTTTTAATTGCCCATAGATGTGAACGTAAGTGTAAATATTTGTTTGTATCGCAATCTGCCTTGCAGTGGACTGGCAACCTTTTCAGGGTGTACCCCATCTCTCAATCAAGGGGAAAATGGTATGGGTAATGTAATATATTGTAATGAAATGAATGCAGTCCTTTGTTTAATCATTTTTTTATTGGATACAAACTACTGTGATGAGAAAGAGGATTATGCAGTTTTTCCTGTTTATGTTTTAAAGTTTGTACCCAGATAGCTATACTATACATACAGAGATCTGGAGGTGAGAGCTGATTTTAAAAAGAAGAAGAAGATGAAGAAGGCTACTGTGCATCAGTTTTAGTTAAGTGGTGTAAGATATGTGTGTGTGCTCTGTGCAACGCCTGTCACAGGTCTGACATGAGTTCTAGATAGTCTACTAAGTGAGCAGTAGTGTAGGTCCACTGTAGGACACCTTTTTTTCCCCACACAGGTACTGTTCTTGACACATTTTTTAATATATTTTTGTTCTTTTTATTTAGCACAAGTTTCATAAGGGGGCAGTGGTGGCCCAGCAGTAGGGTGCTGGATTACTGATCCCACGGTTGGGTCAAGCCCCACTATCACCAGGTTGTCACTGCTGTTCCCCCAGTGCAGCTAACTGGGTTATCAAAGGCTCTCCATGTCTCTCACTGTCTGTGGTTAGAGGCATGTAAAAGAACCATTGCTGTCATTCATAAAGAGTAGGCCATTGAGTTGCTGTCAGCGATGGCCTGGCGAGCTGTCCAGGGTGTGCTCTGCCCTCACCCAGAGTCGGCTGAGATGGGCGCCAGCCTCCCCATGATTAGAAAATGAACGATGAATTTTCATACAGTGGTGAAGTAGTTAGCACTTTCGCTTCACAGCAAGAAGTTCCTGGGTTCGAAGCCCGTGCCAGGTGGACTATGTGGGCTTTGCATCTTTTTTCGTGCCTGCATGGGTTTCCTTCAGGTGCTCCAGTTTCTTCCTGCAGTCCAAACACATGCACATTGAGATAATTGGATATGTTCTCTATTGCCCCTAAATGAGAGTGTAAATAGTTGTGTGTTGGCCCTCCGATGGACCCTGCCTTCCACCCAGAGTTGGCTTTGATGGGCTCCAGCCTGTCTACAAAGGTAATAAGGGATAAAGCCGTTGGGAGAATGAAATAAAATTAAATGAACAATTTTCATAGTACTATGGCTTCATTTCTAGTCACTTAATAAATTCAGGAAAAGAATTCCAGAAACACACAAATACCCCCAACATTCAATATAAAGCTCAAAGCAGTGAAATAATTCTGGGTCTTTAATAGGATTTGCACGTATTCTGCTCTTGTTAAAGACTCAGCCTGCAGTTGATTTATGTTTTTGCAATCTTGGTATTCTGTCTATTGGAAGCTAATTTCGCCCCTCAAATATCCTAAAACCAAACATTTGATTTAAAAGAAATTAAAACTGCCATTTAAAAAAAACTCTAAAAGCCCAATGAAATATGTCTTTAGGGTTTAACATTGGCTTATTGCTTTAAGTCTCCTAATAACTATTTGTCTTTCCGTAAAATTTTCTAATGTAATTTTCTTCACACACACACACACACACACACACACACACACTCCCAACACTCCTTCCAGCATCACAGCCCTAAGTACAGACATTAGCATGCATCAAAATACATTTGTACTACTGATGATCACACTCAAGCTACACATTGTCAGTTGTATCTGTGGGCTCCTCTGGGGAATTGTGAACATTCTCTTAATTGTGCTCACTAATTACACTCTCCATGCTCTGCTATGCTAACTCTGAAATAAGGGGGTGGACAAAATGGACAGGGAGTGTTCTGGAAAATTTCACCCTTGCCTGCATCTCAGACTCTGATTAAAAGGAATTAAGGGTGGCATAAAATGTGATGTTTAAGCTATAGCCTATTAAGATGCTAAATAGATTTATTTTCATACATTTTTAATTAATCATTTTACCATTTTAAATGATCTGCATTTATAATTAATCTGTCATCTGTCAGTTCCAACCCACCAGCTAGTTTTTCCGTATCATACCAACGGAACGTGAGGGCTAACGTATGCGTCTTCCAGGTCACATGAAGCTATCCAACAGCATTGTTTCAAACTGTGGCTCATGTTGCATTACAAAGAAGTGTGCCACAGTGTATAAGGAAAGCATTATCTCCCCTCTTCTGCATACTTGAGCTCAGAGACATCCATGAGTAGCTAATGTTGATGTACCTGATAAAGAAGAGAAAGAGAGTGAGAGCACAGTGGAGAGCACTTTACTCCATCAGCTCCCAGTCAGGGATAGTTGTGGACCTTCTTGCTATAAGGTGGACGTGATAACCACTACACCACCATACTGCCCAGGGATACTTGTATTTTACCAATATATTGCTGCACGAATAGTCCTAATTGTAATTATAATATGGATTGCTGAAAGTTTTGTTTTATTATCACCGTACAGCATGTGATGCAACATGAGCAGCAATCTGGAGAAAAAAAAAACAAAAAAACAGCTGGCTGGCTTAACATGTCTTCGAGGATCCTTCCCCCTTACAGTTGTATGATAGGCGAGGGCTGGCTGTGGGGTGGAAATTGCCAGGTGACCAAATAGTAAAGAAAAGGAACAGAAAATATCAAAGTTTTGAATTTCAGGGTGGTAAATTGCCCCTCTGTGTAAGATAGTGTGCATAGTTCCTTGTAATGGACTAGTCTTCCTATGATTGTGTATTCCTGATACATACCCAGCGTTCCAAAGATAGACTCTGTGACCTTGAAATTCTGAAAGTTGTGAATAAATGAATGGATGTTTTAGTTTCAACAATCTGTCAGATAACCATGTTGGACTGAAGCCGATATCACTCTGTACAAAAAACTCTGCCCCTGTATGGGCACCTGTCCAAATGGCGCATAAGTCTGTGGAAACATCTCAGGTCTCAAACTGACGTGTCCAATTTCTAAATTAAATTATCACTGCATATACTTAATTCAAGTCTTCATTCAGCCTTTTGGAAGTGGTGGAGGAATGTTTCCTGACAGATGTACATGATGTCCATCATGTTCACAAATGTATGTTAATAAATGTCAGCCTCACATAAATTACCAAGTGTGGTCATGGCACAGATGATCTGCATTTCTTCACTGGCACAAAACTCCATAAAAGGCAATGGGAGGCGTAAAAAAGGCAAAAGATCCCTTTCGAGTAATGCTGTTCAGTCATTACAGAGCATCTGTAAGCATAGGCACACTCTTCACTCCCTCATCATTTGCTGAACCGCTTAATCCCTATTCGGGTCACAGGGAGGCTGGAGCTTATCTCAGCCGACACTGAGCAAAGGTGGGGTACACCCTGAACAGCTCGTCAGACCCTCACAGGGCCAACACCCACACAACCATTCACACTCACCCCCAGGGGCAATTTGAAACAGCCAATTAGACTAATGTGCATGCCTTTGGACTGTGGGAGGAAACCGGAGTACCCAGAGGAAACCTACACAAACACGTGGGAGAACATGCAAACTCCACACAGAAACTCTCCAGCCCAGGACTTGAACATAAGACCTTCTTGCTGTGAGGTGGATGTGCTAACCACTATGCCACCGAGGCACTCTCTTCCTCCTGTTCAAAAACAGAATTTCTTTTGTTTAATTGAATGGTCTCATTTTTTCTTAATTTATGGTTTGCTTATGTGTTACATACTGTACATGTATAACATTCTTTACCCATGCAAAGAAATGATAGTTCTAATATTAAAATATTATTAAAACTTTACAGTATTGAACTATGTAAAGTACTATGGAAGTAGCCAGTGGTATAGGAATAAAGGCACTGTATTACAAACCTTCCTGTGTGCCCAGTCTCCCACAGTCACATCTCATGGTTAGTAAGCAATTTGGCTTACATTTGGATCCTCTTCTAGAGTCTGCAATCTAATTATCTTCTTTGATTATTTCATTTAAGTGTAGCATTCAGCCCATTTTAGGTGCACTCATTTTCCTGTTGAATATTGGCAAGATACACAGTGGGAGTCAAGCAGCAGGGAAATGTCATGATGACCTTTTCATTCACAGTATTGTTGGATGCTCCAGATGAAATAAGGAGGACCGGTGTCACTCAGTCACACTACAATCAGCCCTATTCCACAGCCACCATTAAGTATAAATATTATTATTACTATTATTGTTATTATTATTATTATTATTATTATTACTATTATTATTATTATTATTGTTGTTGTTATTATTCAATCCATCCATTTTCTGAACTGCTTAATCCTAATTAGGGTCGCGGGGAGGCCGGCGCCCATCTCAGCCGACTCTGGGAGAGGGCAGAGTACACACTGGACAGCTCGCCAGAATCACACTGGCGGCAATCCGCTGACAGTGAGAGACATGGCTGGCCTTTGATAACCCAGTTAGCTTACCACCGGGCCACCACTGCCCCGTTATTATTATTATTATTATTATTATTATTATTATTATTATTATTATTATTATATCCATAATCCTCTCACCAGGTAACAATGTTCTCTCTGTGACCAAATGCCAAGAACACATAATTATGCTTTTTATAGTTTCATAATAGTTTGTTTAATCACCATGTACTTGCCTTTCATTATGTATTGGAGAAGAATTGGAATGGCAAGGACATTTATTTAGGTTCACACTAAAGCTGTTTGGGTTTGAGTTCATTTTAATGCATTTTTGCATTTACTCGTTTAAAAAAAAAGATGCCAGGCAGACTTAGAGATTTTTCATATATATATATATATATATATATATATATATATAGTAGCAATTCTGTGCTTTGATTGGCTTATCTACTCCTAGAATATCAGCTAATATATGGTGACCTCAACATAAAAAATAAAAAAAAACTCCGAAAATGGTCATGACTCATTCTAAGCTAAAGTATTTTATGATTTCATTTATTTTTAAGAACTAGAGGGGTGAAAATGTGACATGTGAAATGTGAAATGTGAATTTTTAAAAACCGGAAGTGACACAACGCTTTAGCTTTCACTAGTTCTGCTAGCAAACCAGAAGTGCAGCTAAGTGCCAGTTGTTTAGTCTAGACTAATTCCATGAAAAGCAACAAAATATAGAATCAAAGTATTTGATAGTAAGAATGTGCTTCTTTTTTATTAAAAAAAAATTAAGCACATTTTCATGCTAACCGGCTTTCCATAAAAAAGCTAAAAAAAAAAAAATAAAAAAATAGGGTATTAAAGTATTTTATAGCAAGAAACTTTTTTCTTTTTTCTTTTAAGAATAAGACACAAGAAGGCTTTTTTCCCACCAAATGTGACTTTGTTGGACTGTTAAAGGAACAGACCTTCAGCTATCCAGCTCCATGCTAACCGGCTTGCATGTATTTCATGATTAGAACAGATAAGAGGATGGAATAAAACAGTTATTTGGTTGGGTGGCACAGTGGTGTAGTGGTTAGCACATCTGGCCCACAGCAAGAAGGTCCTTGGTTCAAATCCCAGGCTTGGAAAGGGTATTTCAATGGGGAGTTTGCATGGTCTTCCGTGGTTGCAAATTAAAGGTGAAGATTTTATGTTGAATCTTATGTAGTCCATGATTTCACTGCAGCTATTCACGTACTGAACTCAATTATTCATTTTTACAGCTAACAGATTCCTCTTCTTCCCTCCTTTGATTTTTCCCCCCCATCCACTGACGCATTTAAAAACCAGATGACTGACTCTACCGTGTTAATCAAATGTCAAGCAGTTAAAGAATTTTAGAATGACATCAAATGTTAATGTATTCCATTATAAATTAACACATAGAGGCAAGCTTTTCCTTAAAAAGACTGGGATGATGGATAGAAATGGGAGAACAAGTGCACTTTCTTTGTTCAGAGGTACTGGAGAGATATCAGAGTAGGGATCTTTACACTGGCCCTTCCCAGACAGACAAAAGGGGTGACTCTGAGATAGATGGACAGATGAACAAACACAGGAAAAGAGCATCAATACGAATGAACGAGATTCGTTTTTTTGCTGCAGCTGAATAATTAAGGCCGTTGTGTGGGTGTATCAGAAATGTATTGCTCTCTTCATCACACTCGCTTTCACACAGACTCCATTCTGTCCATACTGACACTGTTACATAAACACACATTGAATATCATTGTTCTCAGCAGACAGACACTGGAAACACAATTTGTCCTTCATTTGGACACACAAATATGTGTTTGTCATTAGTTACAGTAAATGAAATGGCAACAGGAAAGAAAAAGATGTATCATAATATAATTACTTAGTTAACCTCAAAGGTGCCCATTCACTTCTTACTCACTTGCTGAACCGTTTAATAATATTAGGGTCACCGGAAGGCTGGAGCCTATTTTAGCCGACATTGGCCAAAGGCAGGATACACCCTTAACAGCTCACCAGACCATTGCAAAGCCAACACACACACACACAACCATTTACAACTTGGAACAGCCAATTAGCCTAATGGCCATGTTTTGGACTGTGGAAGGAAACTGGAGTACCTGGAGGAAACCCATTCAAACACGTGGAAAACGTGCAAAGTCCACATAGAAACAACCAAGCCCGGGACTAGAACCCAGGACCTTCTTGCTGTGAGGTGGATGTGCCTACCACCATACCACCCCATTCTCTAGTG
This sequence comes from Neosilurus mollespiculum, assembly GCA_030014195.1. Classification (NCBI taxonomy): domain Eukaryota; kingdom Metazoa; phylum Chordata; class Actinopteri; order Siluriformes; family Plotosidae; genus Neosilurus; species Neosilurus mollespiculum. The sequence continues at coordinate 16,443,321 of JAQMYF010000015.1, forward strand.
AATGCCTATGTGTTTTATCTTCTATTATCAGTTCATTTTCATCGCAAAGGTTTCTTGGCGAAACCACCCCATGGGCTTAGTGTCTTTTATCCACTTGTTTTACATCTCGTATTGGTTCTGTGTCTGTTTAGAATAACAACAGCAATAACAAAACTGAGTGACAGGAGGAATGATCTTGTGCATGCGTGATAACATGGATTGATCTGTAGAAAGTGAAAAAGTTCAAGATTAAGTGGTAATAAACGAAAGAAGGCATACGATTTCAAAAGGAAATAAAAAATATATATATATGGTGATGTTTACTAACCTCCTCACCCATTCAAACTCACACCTAGGGGCAATTTAGAGTAGCCAGTTAGACTGATGTGCATGTCTTAGTACTGTGGGAGAAAACCAGAGCATATGAACGAAACCTATGCAAGCATGAAGAGAACATGCAAACTCCATATAGAAACACCCCCCACTGAGCTTGGGACTCGAACCCAGGACCTTCTTTCACTATTAAAACAATGTATCGTTTAATGATTGGTTTTAGTGTAGTTAGCAAATAATTTATACATAAATTACCAAATGAGATGGAGTTTTTTGGGACCAGTTTGACTCTTCCCATCTTGCACAGCTATTTTGCAGAATAAAGAAAAGAAAGAACTTACGACTCATTAGAAATGAATCGCTGGCTTCATAACAATATGTCAGCGCCCAAAGTCCAAAATCCAGATACTGAAAAATGTATATTTTCATCATCAGGTGGTTTTTACTGACATTTTTGAACCTGCAATCTGAGATCTGTTCGATATTTTGCATTCGCCTGTTTGAAAAGGCTGACATTTATAATCCGCTTCACTGTTGTGGGAGTGCAAAAATTGCGAGAATATGATGTAGAAGCATCAGTACCAAGGAGGCAAGACGCCAGCAAAAATAACATTATACAGATAGTAAACTAACAAATCAATTCTTTATAATCGACACTTCCGCCCCACTTTTCTCTGTTCCTTATTACTTGAGTTTCCTCCCACAGCACAAAAACATGCCCATTAGGCTAGTTGGCTGTTCCAAATTGCCTTTCGGTGTTCCTGATTGTCAGGATCGGCTGCGATAGGCTACAGCCTCCTTGTACGATGAATCGGTGCGAATGAATGGATATGTCTTGTTTGATTCAGACAAATATTACCCTGCCACTTCAATGAATAAAACTTGCCCAAGAAGAGGGGACCCTAAAATCTGTTGTGGGCCCCTGGATCTATTTGTGATGCATAAAATGAGTTGAAACGGTGAGTTTAGGACAAAACTGCAGCTCAGAATGCCCCACTTCACACCACACTGCCTTCTCTTTGTGCAGAATCGATGCACCACGCATCTCACAGCTCGAGTGTGTGTGTGTGTGTGTGTGTGTGTGTCACAGTGTTCATTGCGGCTCTGCCCGAGGAGAAATTTCCCCGCCGAGTCAAGCTGCTTTCCGGATCCAACATGGCTGCCGCAGCGCGCGCTGTTTCCCTCGGCGTGCACCCCTAGCTGCACACATTCCGAACCGGACCCAACCTCGGCTAGGGACAATGTTCATCCACGTTGAAAACGGGACTTGAATTTGTATTTTTCACCTGCTTGGACAGTAGGCGATGAGGTAAGGAAGGGCAGGTTGGGAGGGGAGGACTTGACGCATGTGGACAGCGTGGACACTGCGGTGGAGGCTGAATGGCGGAAAGACGCGGCAGGTGCAGCGCACACCAGAGCACATCACCCCGGATCCAGCCAGGAGCAGCGGCCGCCCCACCGGCGCTCATGACCGCTGGTTACACTGCTGCGGTGCGTCCAGGTTACTGTGTGGAGCCCGTGAGCGGCTGCGTGTCGCCTGTCTATTAGGCAGCGTGTCGTAAATACACATGAAGAAGTTGGTCTGTTGGCGACTGCAGGCTGTCTGGACTGAATATTAGCCAATTGTTTATTCGTGTACGCTTTTGGACACCGTGTGTAATTAGGCGAATGTGTTCACAAACATGAGCTGATGGAGGAATACACGTTTTTAATAAAGGCGTCGTAAAACGGGTGGGAATTAAACACCGGCTATTATAAAAATGCAGCAAAAATGCACCAGCAGTCTGTTTACCAATGTCATATAACAGTCGGAAACGTGAAGGTGCTCTCGGGATGACTGACGACGAAACGGAGAAGGGGGAGAAAAAGCGTGTTTTGTTATATCTGGGCGCGTTTAAGGTGCATCCTTCCCACCCGTTTTGAGACGAGCTCAGAGAGGAACCTCGGGAGATTACAAGCAAACGCCAAGACAGGAAGATTCACCCAAACTACAGACAGATTTGCAGTTGTGACAGTCATGTGCAGTGACAGGTAGGTTACAGGGGGGAGAAACAGGGCATCCGGCTGTTCCTGTAGGCTGCATGAGGTCCATCTGCCACTGCATCAGTGAGACTGCAGTGCACGGACACGGGACATGGACATTGAGATGATTTGTTCCAAGTGGTGTTCCAAGACACAGGGCGTATGAGGACGGACGGCATGAGCGATCTAGTGATTGAGAAGAGGCCATGGGGATGAGAAGAAGCCAGAGAAGCTGAGTCGGTTCTCGTAAAGACATGCGCACGTCACCTAATCTAGCACTGCAGTGTAAAGGTTTCACTTTTGTAACCTCCCCTCCTTTGCTCCGAATCTCTGGGGGAATGGCTCAGCGAGAAAATGTCTCCCAGCTTCTTCTCCACGCTATGAGTCATGAAGGCTGTGTGGCGAGCAAGCATCTGCACCGCTGCGACATTTGACATTCAGCTCCATGCTGGAGAAGGAAAGGAGATGCCGGTATGTGCTGGAGCTGCAGATGAAAGCAAGATTTTTTTTTTTCACTTTCTTCATCGCCGTGTGCTATTGGAACAGGACATGCTTGGTAAGATGCTGAAGCGATGAATTGCACAGGGGATATGCATTTATTTTTATTGATTGACTCTGTAGTTAGCACGATGGACCCTATGAAAGGTTGAGAATCTGCTGACTCGGACGTTGCCATCCATTCTGTTCTGCGTTTTATGCAAATTTGCATCTTGGAGCATCAGATGATTCAGAAACTTTGACTCAGATTATTCTTCTTACCCTTAAGGGAATTCAATAGGAGAGTAAGAGCAGCGTGTATCTATTTAGTTCCTCTTTATGAGCCAGCGACCCCCCCACTAGCATCACGTGGGGGGGAGAGCTCCCACATTTGGGGTCATTGTGATTCCACTCCTCCATCATTCTAGCAGTGAACAGCTGTTCTGTGCTACAAGGCTCCTTAAGCATGGACACGGGCCAGGGCAGCCCGGAGAGCCCTAATCGGGCTGTGGAGTACCTGTTGGAGCTCAATAACATCATCGAAAGCCAGCAGAAGTTGCTGGAGACACAGCGGCGGCGCATCGAGGAGCTGGAGGTGCAGCTTGACCGCCTTAACCAGGAGAACAAGGACCTCCGGCTGGACAGACAGCCATGTCCACCCCCACCGCCGCCGCCGCCACTCGGGGCCTCCAACCAGACGCATGGGCACCATTCACATGTGCAGAACTCCGCCACTGTGTACCCCATCCAGAGCCACAACAACGTGCCTGGCCCTAACCCTACATCTACTACGGCCCCTCCTCCCCCTCCTCCACCCGTGCCTCCACGAGACCGGCGTATTGTCAATGCACACACACATCTCAGCCGTGGCCTGTCCACTGGGTCCAACCCAACAGAAAATGAGAGGGACAGAGAACGACACCGAGAGACCGTCAGCACCGGCACAGCCACCAATCTGCAGAGACAGTGAGTATAAGCGTGCGGGCTCTTCTGCTGCATACTAGTGGATAGTTTGCAGCCAGTGTGACTTCAAACCCGATTTAAGTGGCTGTCGGAGAGATTTGGAACCACATCAGCCCTCAGTAGAGGCTAGGAAAGCGTGTGTTTATGAAAAGGTGATTTTTGTTTCATTTAAGCATAGAGTTATGTAACGTTTTAGGCAACCAAGCTCTGTGAGTCTGTAATATGGAGTGTATTTAGGTGGACACTTGATTGCCATGGCAACCAAAAAGCTGAATTTCATACCCACGTTTGGTGAAAGCATTGCGCATCAGAAATGTTGATGGCGAACTGCTTTCAGACTTGACGCCAGATGTGACTCCAATCACAATCCCATCGAATTGCTGTTGCTTGATTCCACCCTGTGAATATTTGTTTGCATTTGACGTGGTGCACAACCACATGCACCATCTATAATCTTAATTACATGCTGACGAACCTGATGATTGCGTAACTCAAACCCAGTCTCAACCCACAAAGACATGTTCTGTTGCAGTTTTCATCCAACAGGCTAGATGTAGAAACCATAGTGTTGGAATTACTAAAATCTCTCATGAGATTATTTTACACAGGTTGGTATCTTATGGGCAGATTAAGACAAGAGTCATATACTACTACTTGAATTAGGTGGGGGGGGGGATTATCTCTGATTGTGATGCATATCTTCTCATTTCATTTCTTACACCAGTTTTTCTCCTTATGTAACAAGGATTCTTTGGTGATATTGAGCTTAAAAAAGCCACTCCCCTTGATTTCCTTTATGATATTAGGGTTGGGGGGTTAAGAGGGGCACTAACATTTGTTAAACAATAAAGAAACCTTTAAACTATCCTGTTACACAATCAATACAATTAAATTGCTGTATTCCTAAATATTTGGTTAAATACATACTAATAAAAGAGAATTTAGGGTTAAACCCTTTATCTTCAGTTGAAAAGCAGCTGCTGAGGTAAAATAATAATCCAAGGCAGGTAGAGCCGTCTCTTAAAAGATTCTGTAGGGGTTTCTTCTTGGTTCTCTGGTTTCCTCTCACATCTCAAAAAACATGCTGTTCGGCGATTTGACTTCACTGAGCTGCCCCTCATGGTATCCCGCTATGGACTGGGGTTCCGTTCAGGTCGTATTTCCGCCTTTCTCCCTGAAGACTTTGTGACTGAAGGCGACTGATGACTTTTGCTGCAGGTGAATGATTGACAGCAGGTAGGCAGACTGCTAGCCTTAAAAGGGTCTACTAAGCTATATATTAAATAAGAAATGAATGGAAGTTCGTTGCTTATCTCATAACAAGTATTCCGGATTCTATCATATTTGATGGTTAAAAAAGAGCCAGGTAATGTACCATGACTTGCCACCGACACGTGTAATTGCCATCTACTAGCCTTTGACAGCGCTATGTTAAATTTAAAAATGTTTTACCGACAGCCTAGTTGTAGTTTTACCTCAAACGAGAAGATACAACGCTAAAACATGGCAACGTCGAGGAGAAAAAAAGCTATTTTTTCACTTCTGTGTATGATTCTCGATTTCATATTTTTTTTACATAATGCAATTAAAAATACACAATTGATCAAGTTTTTATTTTGTAGGATGAAAAAATATTAACAGTAGCATTTAAAGGAAATAGTACAAATAAGTTTTTACAGGTCAGGGGTGTCAAACTAATTTTCACTGGGGGCCACATCACAAAATTTCTAAGTCACTGAACATCCATTTCAAAAAGGGCATGAAATTAAATCTGCATGCAAAATATTAGTTTAGGTATTTGTTCTCTTCTTTTTTTCACTTTCCTTTTGTGGCAACACTTGACAGCAATTAGCTAGTTTGCAATCTTTGAAAGACATGCAAGCTTTATTTGAAATAGGTTGCTGCCACCTAGTGGAAGGATGATAAATTAGGTTTCATGGTAACGGTTGATGCAAAGAATGTACGATAATCATTTTCTTTAAAAGCTCTCGTGGGCCACATCAAATCAGTTGGTGGGCCGGATTCTTGTTTTTGACACCTGTGCTATAGATAGTGCTGTTATTATATTTGCACTTGGTGTAAACTCTTATTTTTCAACTGTAAAATGGGGACCATGTCTTTCCTAACACACAATGCTTTGGGGTAACTTGGGGGAACAAAGTACAACATTTTACCTTTTAAATGAGTTGTACTCTATATATATATATATATATATATATATATATATATACACACACACACAAGTATTAGCTTTAAGTTAATTAATACAGACATACTGTATGCAGTTGTTAAATCTAGAACACTGACCATACACTTTAGGAAAATTAAAAAAATTATTAAGAAAGAAAGTATACATAACTATACATAGCTGTTAAGCCACTTTCCCACTTCATCTGGGAAATACTAGGCACATCTTTTGAAATTCAAACTTTTAAACAAGTACTTTTTTCTATCTTGGAAAACATGGAGGCCATGTTGTGTGGATGTTTTGGGATGGCATTTTGAATCTGTGACAATGGCTAACCATGAGTTTTTGGCTATTGTTTTGATTCAAGCATTATCCCAAGTTTGGGAGGTGGATAATAAGCAATTAATGAATGAGGCAAAGTATGATATGGAGAATTATTCAAATCGTGGGGGTGCTATCTGCTGAGACCGAGGTACATACAAAAAGCCAAATTCTATAACTGTTTTATTATTTTATTGTTTTCAAAATAGAGTAGACAGTGACGATATCATGCTAGCAGTGAGTGAGTTCTCAGCCTGGTATGGTCTAATGAGGGTGTTTAGAGGAAAGCACATCACGACCATTTACGATTCAGCCTAGACAAGTGCCACATAAAAAATACAACATAATATGGAATTAAAGTATTTGATGGTAAGGACATGCTTTTTATTTTCAAGAATTTTGTATTAATTCTTTTCCACCAAGTGTGACTTTATCTGCGTTTTGTGAGGAGCACACCCCCGTCTAAAGAGTGGGCAGGAGGAGGAAAGTAGAAACATGGAAATGAAATAAGATAGGCTACACCCTACTGCCGGTCTTGCCGTCTTTGTCACTGATACTCACTCTTAGGTATGCTTTACAACAGCATAAATAGTTCGAAAATCACATGAAGTTTTGGCAGCTCAGGGCTGCAGTGCTTCACTATAAATTGTATTTGCCTTAGGCTTGGTGGATGTCGCTGAATTTCTGTTTCTGGGATATTTTGGTGGCATCCACCACACCTTAAGTGAATGATTGTTAATTAACCGAAAATGGCAAACCAATCAGATTGCTCTGTTCCCATGAAGTACATACTAAATGCACATATACACACTACACCAAATTATAAACGCACCACGTAACAAAGTGCACGATTTAATTTTATTATGGTCCCTCAAAGAAATTAAATTGGTACATACACATTGAGGCATCATTCAACCAGAGTTTTCATCAATTGTCAACAAATAATGTTCTCTGGTTGACTGCAGACACTTTAAAACAGCACCGGTGGGGTCAATGTCTGAATTTCACACAGTCAGTACCTGGTGTGTCCACCTCTTGCATTTTGCAGGGCTACACATCTCCTTCTCATGAATGCCACCAAATGGTCAATTGTGGCTTGGGGAATGTCCCATTTCTTGACGAGTGCTATGCAGAGTTCTTGGACATTGGCAGGAACAGGAACACGACAGCGGATCCGACGATGCAGAGCAGCGTAGCATGATGATGAAGGGCATGACAACAGGCCTCAGGAATTCATACCTGTAGCTCACTGCATTCAGGTTGCCACAGTTGATCTGAAGCTGTGTTTGATCTCCATGGCATATTCTTTCCCTTACCATAACCCCACCACCTCCATGGGCCACCCTTCAGACAGTACTGGCGTCGTTCTAGCATTCACCGTTACGATGCCATACACGCAGTCTTCTATCCGCGTGAGACACGTTAAAGCAAGATTTGTCAGAGAAAACGACCTGTCTCCAGCATGCTAGGTTCCAGCATGCATGTACTGTAGCCCAATCGAGTCTGGCATGACGGCAAACATCAGTCAGGTCCAGACTGAGATGAGGACGGCAGGAGCGCAGACCTCCTTCCCTGATGTGATTATGTACTTTCTGGGTCAAGATTGTTCTGTTGTGCACACCAACTGTCTCTCCTGCTGTACTTGTTGTTGGTTATACTCGATCACACAGGTGCTGCAGACAAATATACTGGTCTTGAGCCGGGGTCGTTACTAGTAGTCTGCGGGCATGCGGTCGATTGACCATTGTTCCAAACTTCAGAAAACGACGTCTTAGACGGCTGATGGTGGCATGATGAACATTCAATGCACCTTCCACAGCTTTGATTGTCATTCCGGCATTCTGCATGCCAATGGCACGTTCTCTGAGAAGTTGCGTCATCTGTGGCATTTTGACATTTGACAAATCTCGTCCTTAGGGCGTTTTTTTTATTGACCCCAGCCCAAGGTATTGCTCGGTACTGCTCATACCGTCTGGACGGTGTCTGCACCTACTGCGCGTGCCTGATTTGGGCATTTTTGCAAAATACAGGTTACACTGTACTGCATGGATGCAAAACGCATTGCTGGACTGTGTGCAAGACTACTCAACCTTTTGACCTACAGACCTGTATTTTGGGGATCATTGCATGCTGCCTTCATATTTTTTATAATATGAAAAGTGGTGCATTTTTAATTTGGTTCAGTATATTAACCCTATTTTAAAAAAGTCGGATTTTTTTCCAAAATGTAATAAAAACCAAAATCCTTGAAGGTGATGGGTAGCGCTGTAATATGAATGTACATGTGGCTGGCATCACGTGTCTCGCAGGAAGTAGTTGTTTTTGCCACAAGTACAGTTGCCATATACTTCTTGGTAGCCTCTTTGACCATTCCTTCTTGCTCCCCTCTCTAAACTAAATGGACAGCATGATTCAGAAAGGGTCCTAGTTGTACTTACCTCTTTCTGATTCTTGATTGATAATGCCTTCAAATTTTATTTATATGTATCTACTGGCCTGTACCTCTTCACCACTTTTTACCTGCGATCTTTTGACAGTGCCTTGCCACTCATAATTGATTTGTTTGCTTTTAGTTACACTTCCAAGCCCTGGAATGCTCTAGGAATAGGAATGCTGAGCTAATCAGAATCATTATGGTTAATCACAGGTAGAACTCATTAGCTTGGTGTGCACTGGAAAGGGTGATTAGTAACTTTGGATTAAGTTTACAAGTGTTAGTAGGAGTGGGGCTAATCCTTTCACCATTTCAGTGATTGTCCATCTATCTACTTATTTGGGATCAGACCAGATGTACTACACTCTCTTGTGTGTAAACTTTGGGCACCCATTACACTTTTTCCAGTTCACTATTTGCCTGGCTTTCTCTCTTTTGGACCACATTTGTACTTACCACTGTACCCCAGAAACACCCCAGAAGACCTGATGTTTTGGACATATAGACCCAGTCGTTAGCCATCTCAATGTATAATTTGTCAAACTCACTCAGATCCTTATGCTTGCTCATTTTCTAACACATCAAGAACGTCTTGGCAGGTGCCACTGTATCGAGATGAGCAATGTTATTTTCTTCATCTGTCGGGGCACCTAGGACTCTCTGACGTGCATGGGGAGCGAAGATGAGCTTGTGTGGTTTAATACACAGAAGAACACAGATTTGGTTCATGGCATAGTGCTTTACTTTGGAGTCGGACCACACAGGCCAGTCTTCACTCCATGCATGTTAGTGAGCCCTAAGTTTCTGTGAATCTGTTTTAGTTTACTGGTTGTCCATCCTTGTACCACCTTTTGGTAGGTATTAACCGCTGCATACTGGGAGCTCTGCCCAAGACCTTTGGTTTTGGAGATGCTTTAACCCAGATGGCTAGCCATGATAATGTGGCTCTTCTCAGTCACTCAAATCCTTATGTCTGCCCATTTTTCCAACACAACTTTGAAAACTGACGGTTCACTTGCTGTCGAATACATCCAGCTGCTCAGCAGATGCCATCAAAATCAGGTAATCACTATAATTCACTTTATCTCTCAGTGTTTTAAAAGTTATAGCTAAAGTTTTAACCAAATTATAAATTAATTGTGAAACTTGAATAGGACCGTTCAGCACTAAAAGTGAGCTAATTTTGTATTATTTTCAGCATCAAATGTCTACATTGTTGCTGTCCTCATTGGGTTTTAATTTACATTTTTAGTAGCCACCTTTCTAATAAGTCCAAAGCATGACTGGTCCGTGTTATATGGCGTGACTGATACTTAATATGTTCAGTCTTTCAAATGAAAGCTTCAGCAGAGAAAACACTAACATACATCTGATCTCGCTGGGCCTTCTTATAATAAATCGTAAAAATCATAAAAATGCTTAATTCGAAAATCAGAATACTGAGAGAATCCTCATGTCGAATTGGACACATGAGCAAGTTGAATATCTGAAGGCAAAGTGCTATTGTGGTCACTCCAGACTTCCAACTTTGCTTTCAAGCCTTTAACCCTTCAAGCTGTTACTTAGTCTGTCTTCAGCATTCGATCAGTACAGCTTATAGTTCATGCCCTTTTAAGTGTATTTTGGGCACAGTGCATAGCTGAGTCTGTGGGAAGAAGCTGGGGCTTTGCTCATCCAGAGGACTGTGGGGCCATTTTGTGGATTCGCATGAAGCACAGCACTGCATGTGTAGGAGCGTTTGTGATTAATATTCACTGCAGTGTCAGATTGTGGACCGTGCTTGTGTGGGAGCACAGAGAGAAAGAAAGAATGTAAGTGAGCATTTGTTTGTAAGAGAATGACAGAAAGGTCAAGAAAAATTTTTTTTTTTTTCAGTCTGAGCTCCCTTTGTTTTTCCATCCACACACTCCAGTGCATTCTCCGTCTTTTCCCGCTGGGAGTTGGTATAATCTATACTATTTCCCAGCTCTCTGATGGGAGCCTATCATAGTAAATAGTAAGGTACATACAGCATATCAGTGTCTTGTTACTTGAGCTAGCAGACACAGAGACGGTCCAGGACTGACTCAGTCTGTGTGGTGATGTCAGTTTGTTTCGTTACCTGTAGCACTGCTAGCATTAACATTACCTGAACACACAGAATGGTGAGTGGTAAATCATAGTCCGTCCTTGTTAGGATGGATGAATTGGATGTGTGCTGATCTTTGTCCCTTTTCATTGAAGAAAAATGCTGTTTTTCTAACATAATTTCTTGATCTTTAGTTCTTTTCCTTTCTCCATCCTTCATCCCTTCCTCTGTACTGAGCAGATGGTCGACCATGTGATTCATTTCTCAGATTTGCATTACACTCATGGGGGACACGGGCATCATTCCTTCTCTATTTCTCTCTCTCTCTCTCTATTTCATGTATTTTTATAAATGGGAGACCTACCTCCTTCAAATTTCAAACACAAGTTCAGCCACCTTCTCTCAGTACTACAAGATATTTCTTGAGCCATTCTTGATCATAGTAATATGAAAACATGTATTGCCCATTATTGTGTGACTTTGTTACTACAAGCCTAGGAGCTTGTTAAAACCCTCATATTCCAAGAATGAGCTTTAGAAAACTGATGCTGAGCCAAGATATAGGCAACAAGCCAAGACGGGGTACAATCATATTATCAAAGCAACGGGGTTTTAACAGCAGCTAAATCGAGATAAGGTCAAATACTCATAAGCTCTCAGCCACTATGTGGCAGAATACAGTAGTGTTCAGTAAAGCTTATACACCACCACCACTTCTGTCTAAAAGGGCTCCTAATAAAAAGAAGTAAAATGTTACTTCTCTAAAATTTTTAATGAAATTTTTAGGAAAAGGTATTGAACAATGCTATTGTAGGCGATGAGAAACAAAAAAAATAATTCCGACATACGAGGTAAAAGTATGGCTAATAAACAAAAACACTGCAAATTTTATTTTATTTTATTTTTACTTTTGCATAGCATAAATGAACTTTAAACCATATGGAATGGTTTAGTGAGTGAAGAAAATAAAAAATATGTGAACACTATGCCTGAAAGGTTAAATGCTGTAATCAAAGTCACACCCTTTTATTACTATATATTGTTGTTTGTTTACTTATTCTCATCAGTATGATCCAATATTACATGAAATAAATACATGAATAGTACTTGCTTTCTGATTTATCTTCATTTTGTTAAGTGTATCATCATCACTGCATCACTGTACACTGGCTAAACCATTCCATATGGTTTGAAGTTCATTCATGCTATGCAAAAGTAAAATAAAAATATTTCAATTTCTCTTTATTTTCAGTGTTTTTGTTTATTAGCCATAATTTTAACCTCAGTATACTTGTCGGAATGTTTTTTTTTGGTTCTCATTGCCTACAATAGCATTGTTTAATACATTTTCACTAAAAAATGTTTTACTTCTTTTTATTAGGGGCCCTTTTCGACAAAAGTGGTGGTGTATAATCTTCTTTGCACTGTACTGTGAAGTAAAGGAGTAAACCAAGTATTAGCTGGCAGCTTAGTAAAATATTTTGAGCAGTGAACATGTTTGAACAAGTGTAAAGCTGTAAAATGTTTTATTAGCTTTAAAAATAATCATTTAGTTTTGTTTGATAAAATTATAACAGTAGAATCAGCAGACCAGGTAAGTTTACCCAACAAAAAGAATGCCCTACCAGTCACCAGCCATGTATTTCCAGGCTTTTAGCGGAGCTCCCGCGCGGCGTGAAGCACCATTGTTAAGAAAAAAAGCTTCTAACACTGAGTTGCTTTTGGAACGTCAAGACATTTTCATTAATTTTCCTTATTTAATTATACTCACCAAACCAAAGCAATATGGCTTTAAACTACTATCTCCCTATGGATGAACATGCCAAAGTTTGGTTGCAGTAGGTGGTTTCCTTCCTGAGATATTAATGTTTTTTTTTCTTTTTCTTTTTCTTTTTTTAAATCATATAACATGCGTCCATCCGTCCCTCCATCCTCCATATTTCGTCCTTCCGGTGTACGTGTATGTATATCTTTACGTGTTATACTTTTAAATTTTTTTTAATTATAATGTTTCTGGGAGAGTAATATAGAGAAGGTGGCGTATAATACACGGGTCATGTGATATGACATCATCGTTAATGATGTGGAAATATATAAACAACTAATGATATTCTTGTGTTGTTGAAATGTTCTCTAAACCTACAGTTTCTAAGTGGTGTGTACTTTACATGTCGAGACTAAGATTGCGTGCTTGGTTACCTCATTTTTTCACAGTTTATTATAAAATGAATTATTCTTGATATACGCATGATACGTGGATGGGGTTTGAGAGTTCCCACCAAAAACTTGCCAAGTAAGGGAAATCATAAGGGAGCTCCGCTTTTATGCAGCGCCTAAATATATATATATAAAATTTAGGCAGTTTCAATTCAGTGAATGTACAAATGAATGAATGCACAAAAGTAAGCAGTATGTTAAAACTACCTCAGAAGAAAAGAACTAGATTGTAGGCTTCAGATCATGGAATTGCCAGTACAGACTCCATCAAGCTGATCTGGAATGAAATGATGCTGTGGGTTGTTATAAACACTTAGATTGGCTATGAACAGTCATCCCTAACCATTTTTCCTTAAGACAACAAATGCGGCCTGTCTTCTTACCATGATACCACAAAATTTTTGTCCTGAAAAGGTGTTGGTTGTTGGTGTACTCGAGGCTCCAGTCTCACCGCAACCCTAGCAGGATTAAGCGGTTCGGAAAATGAATGAATCTCAGACTTTAGGTTTTGTAAGCAATGTTCCAGTGGTGCTAAATCATAGCCTCTCTCTCTTTTTTTCAGACAATGGTGCCACAATAAGAGGCTAAAGCTTTTCATAGATAAAAAGGCAGGTCAGTATTGGTTACTGAAGGTCTCGTGGTTTGTTAATGCATCCTCCCGTCATAAGAGATGTGTCAGTCTGATCTGTAGTGAGTTTTGAACATATGTATAGTATTTTGTCTTCATAGTGTTTTAAAGACCATTGTTTTAGCAGTAAACTACTCTATAAACCTATAACGCTGATCTGTGGTAGTACCTTGAGTGGGAGAATAAATAGCATGTCCTGTGTTAATTACATTTGTCCAACTGATAGGTGGCAATTACTGTCATGGATAGAAGGCAGTGAATAATATATGGGGTGTTGGAGGTATTGTCACAATAAGCCCCTTAATGGAATATATAAATCTGGGACTGTTCTGTTCAGATTTAATACTTGAAGTACTCGGGTCATTTCAACACTGAAGTAAGTGTCGTTGTGAGTAAGCTGCCTGTAAAGTCTTAACCTCTTTCAAGAGATGATTCACTTAAATACACATTTAGTCTTTTAGCTGCGAGGCAAAACAGAATGTTGAGATTACAGGTGTGCATCAAGACTGTGATTCCCACAGGAGCCAATGAAATCGTTGCTCTTCGTGCAGACACTTGTAAGTGTTCAGATCTGATGCTTCAGGGATAAACAGAGAACAGGTTCATTACAATTAACCGTGAATATGTGGCACTATAGAAGACCTGTCAGGGGGCGTCTTGGTTTAAATGGAAAGTCAGGTATTAATTATACCCATTTTCAGACCATTATTTTTCATTTCGGACACCAGTGGAGCACCAAATCACGATTCCTAATCCAAAAAACTCCACAGTTCTTCAGGAAGCTTTTTGTACAAATTACATCATTTGTTGTTGTTGTTGTTTTTTTTTTTTAAATCTCTCATATTCACTCAAAATTGGTAGTGTAACTGCAATATTCCTAAGTGAATCTGTATTGAAATCCAGTTCAAATTGAATTGGAAACTGAATTAAATCAGGTCTTTGTGAATCAGAATAAATTGATTCGTGAATCAGTGCTGATACACAGCCCTACTGACAGTGCTGCCATTTCTTTGTGTATGAGTAGTTGATACTGTTTCTGGGGGCATATTGGTAGGGTTCTTTTTTTTTATTTTATTAGGTCCTGCCGTTACCGAAGGTTAGTGTAGCTGGTGCTGTAGAAATGGGTTTTGTCCATCTGTCCATACCATAATTTGGTAGGAAATGATATAGCATCACCAAATTTGGTGGATGGGTCCTCTTCGGGAGAAAATAGGCTGGGATTGTGTATGGGTCAGGTTGTCCTTGTTTCAAGGTCACATGGTCAGTTTTATAATCTTCGGTTGTGCCAAGTTGTTAGTGGGCTAACTTTGGAAGGAAATGACATTGGATCACCAAATTTGGTGGATGGTTTCCCTTCAGGAAGGTTTTTATTGGGATTGTATATGGGTCACTTTTACCTTGTTTTAAAGTCACAAGGTCACTTTTTCTATATTCGGCTTGTCAAGGCTTGTTAATACGATAAATTTGAAAGGAAATGTCTGTTTTTTTAATTTAAAGGAATGTGGGTGCAGATTTAGATGTGTAGGGCATTAGTATCTACTACCTTTTTTTTCTGTGTGTGTGCCAGAAAGAGCAATAGATTGAGAGCAAGTCTGCACATGAAAACAAATCTTGTACTTGTTTATTTGTACCTTTAGTAATGTCAGTATTTTTAGAGTGGTTTAATTCCAACACACATGATCATCACACATTCTTGTACAGTTATAAAGGTACTGGGTGCACATAGTGCTAAAAATCTTTAATTTTGTCCTGTTTGTGTTTAATGATTGACCCTTTCCCCTACATTTATCTCTACATTTTCGGTGTTTGTCTTACTCTGTGTCTCTCTCTCCCTCTCTTTGCTTCTTTTTCCTTCTTGTGTCTCTCTCACCACCCTCACCCTGCTGGATCTGTAGGCCAGATGGAGACTTCAACAAACACAGGTCTGTAACAACTCTCTCAGTTCTTTCATACCTTAGTTTTTCCTGTTGTCCCTTGCAGATTGTAGACTGTAGGCTTCATGTTGCTGGATGACATATTTAGACTCCTGAAGATCTACAGGAAGCTCAACTGTGTTATTACTCCTGGCAGTGTTGCAGGCGTTAATCCTAAATCAAAACTAGACCTTGATTATAATGTCTGATTAAGTTTTATGCTGGAGCACCTTCATCAGATCGGGAGTAATGAGATGTGGGCCTGGCGGTCACAGTCATAACACATTGCAAGAATTTAGTGCCAGAAGCTTGAAGCACTAAGACTTGTATAAGCTACAAAGATGATATCTAAGTCTGTGTGTCATTTGAGACAACCTGTTAGCTGTAGTGAATGATGGCTAGTAAAAAATGTGGAAAAAATGTGTGCGTGTGTGTGTATATGTATGTATGTGTGTATGTATGTGTGTGTGCGTGTGTGTGTGTGTATATAT